>JAPYZD010002331.1:0-40253 GCA_030522725.1 Ichneumoninae sp. B BG-2022a | reverse complement strand
GCCCGAATTCGCCCTATCGGATACATCAGGCTTTTCTGCCCAGTTTTGCCACCTTGTCCGATCCAAAAATGATTGGAAAATTTAGTTTTGCTCAAAAACTCCGTTTTGCCCCGTTGCCCCATTTTACCCCGCTCTCCCCTACATGTTGCTTCTCCGACCCAGTTACTTGTTCGCCGAAATAATTTTTGCATAGATGATATCCTACCATAGAATTGAACGTTGCCGTTTGAACGTTTGTGGCGAATAAAGTTTCACTTACAAGGGTAGTTCGAGTCTTCCCGAATCGCGATTCCTCTGCAAAACGACGTCGAGACCCCCGAGATCAACGGTACCTTTTATGATTATGAGAAGCATAGCTCCGAACATGACGAAAGCCTGAACGAAGTCGGTCCATACCACTGCTCTCAAGCCTCCCTTAATTACAATAGTTGCATGTATGGATTAATTTCCGTAATTTAAGCGCTATTAACCCTTTGATGCCTAATGTGCCATATTTGGCATACTGATGAAACATATATTTATAAAAAATATCTTCATTGCATTTTAATTAAAAAGATTTTTTCATTTCCGTCGAAAATAATTGAAAAAATATATTTTTCAGACATTTTGATTTACAAAAGCAGTCGAGCAATTCACGAACGATGATATATTTTTTTTTTAACAGGAAATATGGTTCGGCTTTAAAGGGTTAATTATTGATAATTTGAATGACAAGTACAAACCACGCAAGTGTAGAATATGCACACGACACACACGAAGGGCGTCACAATATGAATATTAATTCCGGTCACTGAAATGTGGAAGAGAAGACATCATAATCGTCGCAAAGTTTTGTGACAAGATCGTATCAGATGTTGCGAGGTACCTTGATTGAAAGCCAGCGCTGGCACGTAAATTACAATGGGCAGCCACAGCATCTACAAGTATAGTCGTAATATAATAGAGCAAACTGTACTAAACGTATCTGTCGACGCGGTAAGAGAAAACTACGAGAAATGAATAATTCATTTATTATTTTTTAACGTAATATCTTTAGCAATAAATGGACTCACGATCCCAAAACCGAAGAGTGCCGATCCGAGGATTCTAACTTTTTTGTCAAACCGCCTCTCGAGATACTCGTATGTGCTGGTCAATCGGAGTTCGTGAAAGACCGGAAGATAAACGTTCGACATTACGAATCCAACGAGAATAACGCCGAATCCGACGAAAAGATAATTCGTTCCATGCACGTATATCTCGGTCGGAGTTCCGAGCAATGAAATCCCCGATATGAAACTCGCTATGAGGCTCAGACTTATCGGCAGTATCTTCATGTTTCTTCCACCGACGAGATACTCGTCTTCTCCCGATGACTTCTTTATAAAACCGAAGTAAATTCCGATAGCTCCGCACGATATCAGCATTAGAGTGAACACGGAATAATCGGTGATACCGAAACTCTGCATGGATTTGCTGACCTCGTCGACGGTCGTCATACCCTGTATG
The DNA here is from genome assembly GCA_030522725.1 of Ichneumoninae sp. B BG-2022a. Lineage (NCBI taxonomy): Eukaryota > Metazoa > Arthropoda > Insecta > Hymenoptera > Ichneumonidae > Ichneumoninae sp. B BG-2022a. Next base: position 38,765 of record JAPYZD010002331.1, on the reverse strand, counting down.
AAGTTCGTTCGCTGAGCGATACCCGAGGTCCCCTCGGACGTCATTTTCTTGCAGAATGGAATTTCGGTATACCCGTAGTTGCGACACGATGACCCTTGCAATCTATTGTCTCTTCTTGGCTGTTGTACAATAGTCTACTTCTATGAGATGATCATATATTTCTTTACTTCAAGAGACACCGGAAATGATTTTTCTCCTGTTTCCCGACTTATCGATCTATAACTTCTATCGAAGCTTAAAATTGTTTTGTTGCATGAATCAGTGTCTGACTATCATTACGATGGAATTGCAGATACTATTTCTTCTTTCATTGGAGCCGTGTTTAACGTCGAACTTCACAATTAACTTATCGCGAGCAACGACTTCAGTTTCGAGAATGTGATTTTGTGGAAATAACATACGCGGCCTATGTTTATATATCGGTTACACTTTGCGACGAGAAAGCTATCGATGAAGCTATGTTAGTCGCATGTCCGCGTACGCGTAAGTGCAACGAGTGCGTGTAACGCGGAGTCCGACGACAAATGAGAGATATGGCTCATCGCTGTCACGTTGAAAACCCGTATCACGGCGACGATTTTCTCGTTAAACCGACAATAGGTATAAGTGCCACGGTGATACGTAACGATAGAGAGTAGCACGGAGCTATCCATCAAGTGGATAATGTGTCCTAAATTTAGATCGGTCATTGCGGACATAATGTGCTCACTTCTTATTCCCTTCTTGCGGCACGCGGTTCCGCAGCATCTGAACCCGGCGAAGGGCTGCCGTTCCCTCGAAAACCTCGAAAGGTCGAGGATTCGTCGCGTCACGAAAGCGAGACACCATAACGAATTGGAGTTGCTCGTATAGAGCTAACGATTAATGGGAACAAGACAAAATTGCTCAGCCTTGAACTCGTCGTACGAACGACCACGTAATCGGAGACTAATGATGCATGTCCGCCTATGTCCCACACGGCTTTGCAACTAGTGCGCACGGTGAACGGCGAAGCGCGGCAATTTTTCGTCTCGGAGTAGCTTGTAAATTTCATTGGATTCGCGACGTGCTTCAATTTCATATTTATTTTACGAAAAGACAAAAGAGGAGCAACCTATAAAGAATCGACTTATTTTATCGGTGTATTTTTTTGGGTTTTTTTTTTTTTTTTTTTTTTTTTTGTGACTTTCAGCCCTCGTAAAAGGTCGGCAGCTCGTTGCCTAGAATGACCTTCCGTTCGATACCCTTCTCGGTGATGACACCAAGGCGGATAACTCCACCGCTGCTGCCGTCGCGAGCCATGGCCAGGGCCAGTGCTGTGAAAAGAAACTTTCATTGTAAAAAGTCAGCGCTATGTATCTATGGTGTTACAAAAATTGAAAGCACGAGCAACGGAAATAATAACGTTATCGCGTGCGAAGCTCAATCTTACTGTTGGAAACGAGTTCGACGCACTGATCCTTCGTCATGTTAGGCTTGTAATTAGCGTCGACGTAGCCGTAAACGTAACTCGAGCCGGAACCGCCGATAGCAATAGGCTGACGAACGCACATGCCGCCCAGAGGAATGCTGTAAACCTGACCACCCTTGCGCTCGTCCCAGCCGGCGACGAGAATACCGGCCATCAGGGAATCCCGATAATTGTAGCACATCTCGCGAAAGACATTGGCTGCTGTTTCAACTAGTGGCTGAGTTCCCAGTTCCATTCTAGGGGATTATACAATCGATAGATTACATCGGAGTAACGAAACGTTCTGAGACTTTGTTGGCAAAGCTATGGCTTACTGATGAAAACCCAGATGATAGGTGACAATTTCTGCGATAGCCTGAGTGTCCGCCGCCGAACCCGATCGACAGCAGTAAATGTTGTCAGTCACTCTCGTGAGTTTGTCTGCAACTCGGTTGCTCACATAGGCCCTGGAAGTGACAGAGTATAGTCAGTCTAATTATTGAAAAGTATGAAACAACCGATCAACCAACAGACAAATTTGATTCATACCCAGTCGTGGCACGAGAATCAGCTCCAATGACCACCCCACCCTCAAATTCACAAGCCATGATCGAAGTCTGTAAGAAAAAAAAAGGAAACAAATAATGTTACGGTATATATTTTGCATACGTCGATACCTTTCCGACAAGGGATTGTTAAAAATTAGATGACTCTCAAGTTGCGATGTTCGATACAGCAAATGATATCAAGCCCACTTTGTTTCAGTTACAATTCAGTAAATTTCATGCACGACACGCGCGCAAACAAATTATTTGTCGTAATTAAATGCGTCCAAGAAAATTTGAAAGATTGCACTGTCATTCTAACCTCTCAGAGCTCGAATGACATAGGTTTTTTTAAAAACGTAACGTCAAATAACTTACGCCTGTGCTGTGTTCCGACGTAAGCCAGTCCGGCGACATAGAATCTGCCATCATTCCCGTGTTTGACGGTGCAAAACTTTGTACAGCGTTCATATTTTCGTGTAGATCAAACAAATGTATGCGGTACAATAAACTGCTCCGAAAAGCGAATACTGTGCACTATGATGGCTTGATTGGTCGGTCCGGACGGACAGTGCCGGTGCTGCCAAAGCGGAACGGTATTTTTTACGCCATTCATTTCAGCCAAAAAGTTACTAGGTTGCAGCAACACCGTGTGTCCAAATCTATAGTGACTTTTCGCCGATGTGACCTCACTTGTGGTTTTTAATTTCTTTGTTACAAGAATATTTATGCATATAGCTTTGTTCACATCGGAAATTGTTATTTGGTAAATCGATAGTTTATCTTTCGATCGATTCTGTTGACAAGCGGCGCCCATTTTTTTACAACTGCTGTAGCATAATTTTTTTTCTTAGCCATTTTTCCTATTATCCGTTTGACTATAGTTGGTTCTCTGCAACCACCTCCGCAATAGTCCACTATTCGCGATCGTCAACATGGATTTTGACAGCTCGCATAATTGAAAGTTGGGAGAAGAGGAGACGTCGTGTTATTATTACCATTGGGATGCTATGAACCGGCTACAGTAAAATAATTGTTTAGGGTGAGTCCAACGGTTTGCGTTTCTTTTTTATTTATTAAAAAAAATTATTATCGTATGATACGTGTTACTATTACGTGTCACTGTATCTTGATAAGGTAAACTATTACAGTTACCTCTACATTGATTAGAAAAAAAAGAAGCGATCCACTTTGCAATGTCATACATTCGTCGCCCCGGAAAAAAAATATATATATTTTTTAGGTTACATCGCACAGTAGCGGCGCTAATGTCGTTTTGAATTTTACGTATAATTTTTCAGGATAATCGAATTGGGTTGAAAAATCGTGCAAAATGCTTTACCGCTCGTACAGCTTTTTCACCTTCATTCGCGGCAATGCCAGCACCATTTACACGGATCAATTATACGAGTTGCGAATAGGACTGGCAAAGAGACATGCCAGTATCTATATAACTCCAAGATTTGGAACCCGCTACAAGCTTGTAACTCCCAGAGATTCTCAGAGGATGTACACGAAAAGAAAGATTGATGATATTGATAACTTGAAGGGAGCTTTGCTGGTAACTTTGAGAGCGGCATCCGACGACAGTAAGTCACGGAATGAAGGGAGTTCAGAGTTGAAGAAAGAAGCGGGCAAGGCTCAGCTACAGCAGAAGATAATAGAATTGGATAGGGAAAAGTTGGGAATGGTCAAGGAAAGAATGTTGAACGTTGAGCCACTGGAACCTGGTAAGAAGATCAAAGAGGCTGAAGGAAAGAGGACCAAAACTAGCGATAAGGGAAAACAGGAGACAAGCCCCGAAATTGCTAAACAGGATGAGACTATTGCTAAAAAGGGTATGCAAAAATCGGATTTGCTTAATAAAACAAAAACAATGCTTAATAAAACAAAACAATAATACTTTATTGAAAGTCTAAATATTTTATACAATAGCTATGGTGTAGTTTGAATATAAATTAATAATTTTCCTAATTGGTATTTCAGCCAAGAGACTGAGGGTCGATCTTTCGGCATCGTCGCTCGAGAGAAATTTCATCACACCCGTTCGCGCGATGTCGGACTTTATGCTGAAACCAGATGATCTCGAGAGTTTGCCGAAAACTAAGAGAAGATCACCGTACGAGTACATGCCGCCGATCACCGTTTATTGGCGAAAGGATGTGGAAGCTAAGTAAGATGGTTTGTTTCCGGTTTACGTCATCACTCCGTTTACCTGTGCCCGATTAATCGACCACGGAGGTACATCGTTTAATAAATTTGATAATGTTTAGGGCACTCGAGGTTTGGGGCTCGCGGGAATCATTGCTGAAGGAACTTTTCAAGAAAGAGCTGGAAGTAAAGACTTATCAGCAAAGTAAACAGATCTCGTATGAGAAAAAAGAACAAATTATTCTACTTTTCATTTAATAATTAAAGATATTGTTGTCGTAGATGTTTTCACCGTAAAGCGACGATTACGCGACTACAGAAGAGAAATGGGCAACAAAGGAGAGACTATGAATGAAAATGAAGGACTTTTCGGCAGGTCCGGAAGAGTCGTTCTCACAGCGATTATAATGTAAGGCCCGGTACAATTTTTTAATACCTTGTGACTAATTTAACTCGTTCGCGTAATCGATGGAGTCAGAAAATGTATTATTTAATCGTCTTTCGCAGAAACGCCAGTAACTTTCTGTTCAAACTATTCGCCTGGTTGTACACCGGCTCTCACAGTATGTTTTCCGAATGCATACATTCGGCGGCTGATACTTGTAATCAATTGATTCTGGCGTACGGTATTCACAAGTCCGTTCAGGTGAGGCAGATATAGTCAGGCATTTGTCGACTGGTGAGTCTGAATTTTTATCGAAACTTTAAATCCTCACAGAATCCCGATCCGGATCATCCTTATGGATATACGAACATGAAGTACGTTTCGTCGTTGATATCCGGTGTTGGAATATTCTGCGTTGGTACCGGTCTCTCGATTTACCACGGGATTCATGGCTTACTCTTTCCCAATCCCGTGGAATCGTTCTACTGGGCTTACTTCATTCTCGGGGGTTCGCTCGTGTCCGAAGGAGCGACGCTGCTCGTCGCCATAAATTCGATAAAGAAGGGAGCCGAGGAAAAGCGAGAAAAATTCAGAGACTACGTATTATCGGGACAGGATCCATCGGTCAATGTTGTACTGATGGAAGACCTGGCAGCCGTGATCGGCGTCACTCTCGCCGCATCGTGCATGGGATTGACTTCGTATCTTGGTAATCCGATGTTCGACGCCATTGGGTCTCTCCTCGTAGGTGGTCTGCTCGGCGGCGTCGCTTCTTTTATCATTTACACAAACGTTGCCGCTCTCATTGGACGAAGCATACCGCAGGAAAATCTGGACAAGATAAATGCCGAACTCGAATCCGACATAATGGTGAGATCGTTGATCGAACTACTCTTTCACTGTCTTTGTTTTTTACGCTGAATTATTATTATCTTTTTTAGGTTCGAGCAATCTATGACGTAAAGGGTATCGACATGGGTAACAGCTTGGTACGATACAAGGCAGAGTTGGATTTTGACGGACGCGAACTAACGCGGTCCTATCTCGATAAGCACGATTTGAACACTATGCTGAAGGTTTGTTTCTTTTTCTTCTGTTAGCAATTCATAAAGAAGACAATCAATCACAGCCACTAACAATTGCTTCGATGCATTGCAGGATGTGAAAAAGATGAATCACATTGACGAATTTGAGTCCTTCTTCCTTAAACACGGCGAAAACATCGTCGATACGCTCGGCGGTGAGATAGACAGGATCGAATTGAAACTTAAGAAAAATCATCCAGAGATTCGGCACTGCGATCTCGAAGTTCTGTGAAGATGGATAAACTTAAAGAATTACATAATGTCAGAGACGAACACTGCGGATAATGTAAATAATTATTTATGATACGATATATTTAAGGATAAAACACACCAAGCGAACCGTTTAATGTCGATGAACGGACGGAACCGCCTATTGTCCGTGACATTTTATAATCGCATTTTGCTTCGACTAATAAATCCGTGCTATCACGATTTGCGAACTTGATTCCATGAAATCCTATAAACGACAAGGAACAGGGAAAGCAATTAAATACTTTAAGTATAAATAACACGCTTTATTAAAATCTTATTTGTGCTAATAATTATCGGGATGCAAAAGACAATTTAAAACTCTCGTTACTATATAGCTTATACGAATGGTGGAAATCAACACAGATCAGCTGTTTCGGTATATTTCGGTGTCTGAACGTGTGTGCGATGGATGTCATATGAATGAGCCAGTCGTCATTACTCAGAGGTTTATAAACACCTGACCTGAAATAACGAGAAAACAAATAATTACATTCATGATTGGTAATTCGAATGGTAAGAGGGTCAACAATATAGTGATCTGAGAAAAATGTACGATAAACTTGACAAATAAAACAGCGAGATTGACGAGTAGTATAACCTCACTTTTTTTCCAACGTCATTCTAATCAAACGATTTTGTTCGCAGATCTGTCTGTTCAACTATCAGCGTCATGATGAATACAACGAAAAGGATAAACGTAAATTTCTCGTCGCTCGTCGGTCTCAAGGCCGAATTATTGAGAAAACAGACGGAGATCAAGGACGCAAAGGCGAAAGAGGATGGCCAGCCGAAAGTACCAAAGCCAAAGGTCAAAACCAAGAAGGACAGACAGCCAAAGGTCGAGCCAAGATACACGGAAATTGAGGATGTGGCTACGTTGAAAAAATCAAGAATAATGCTCGAAGCAAAATCTATGCTTTACGACAAACTGAAGAAGACTGGAGGCGACGAAACTCGCAATTATTTGGTAGATTTTGGGAACAAATTGGACGATTCCGACGACGAATTTTACAAGGAAGACGATTACGACGACGCAAACTCTGATCCTGAGGACGATTGGGTAGAATACAAGGATTGTTTTGGTCGTACGAGAAAATGTTTGCGAAGAGATCTTCCAAAGATGAAAGAAAAGGATAATATGGTAAAACGCGATATAATGAAAGAGCCAGAGAGCAAAGATCGAATCGAAAAGAACCGGGAACCTCCGGTCGTCGTACCGGAAAAGGAACCAGAGATAGAGATCATGAGAAAGAAGTGGGAGGAGCAGATGGAAAGATTGGCGGACAAAACCGATATTCACTACCAGGACGTTCTGTTCGACGAGGCCAGGACTCACGGCGTCGGTTACTACAGTTTCTCGCAAGACGAGGAGGAACGTGCGAGACAGCAGGAGAGTCTTGCAAAATTACGAAAGGAGACTGAGCAACGACAGAGGGAGATGCAAGAGACGAGAGATCTCAAGAGTAAAATGGAACTGAATAGACTGAGAGCAGCGACGATACGACGAAGAGTACGAGCGGGTCTACCAGCCGAATTAACCGAAGAAGAGGAGGAGGCTTTGCGAGCGCAAATAAAGATGCGTAATTCCAACGACGGTCAAGACGCCGAGAAAGAGACGAGTCCCGAATCGATCGAGGTTGCGAGCAAGACTGGCTCAACGCAAGAAACCCGGGTTGACAACAGTCTCGTCGTCGTCGAGGACAAGATAAAAGCTTTTGGCGAATTACTGGGTAAGAGGCCCAAGTGGCACGAGATGTCACAGGAAGAATGGCTCTACAAAAGAAGAAAAGATCGACTCGGCGAATTTGCACCGGTTTACGAGAATTTCCGGCGTTCCGGATATCTCAAAGGAAATCGAGACGGTCGGATGATGCCAAGAGAAGGCGAGGAGGAAGATCCCGTCAGAATAAATGCATCTGGACCGGAGCCTACCGATGTTTGGGAATCGGCAATACCGCCTTACGGAGATGAGCGCCAAGATTCATTGGATCGAAAAGAAGAGCTCGTGACTATCGAGGATTCCGAGGGAAGCGACGACGTCGATCTGATCGGTCCTCCTAGACCTCCCACGCTTAAGAACTCTATGCCACCCAGTTTTATAAACTCTTTCGTACCGCAACCGATCGTCACAGTGCCTATGCTGCCGGTAACGTTCGATTGCTCGGTTCCACCACCTCCTATCGTCAATATTGCTCGGCCTCCGCCATCGATGATTCCCCCGACAGTCGCAACGACGGCAAGCTGCATAATCGAAGACAGCGACACTTCCGACGGCGACAACTCGATGATAATCGGCCCTGTGCCTCCTCCCTCGATCAATCAATTCTCAAATGCGCCGGTACAAAGCTGCGGTCCGAGTCTCATAGACAATGAACACATAAACATGCTTTCGGAAATTCCGCTGCCCTCTATTGTAAAATTCCCTCCGTTGCGGAATTATCCAACGGGCCCTTTGCAATTACCAGAAACACAACTTATGACAGAGGAAGCTAAACCTCCGGCCGACAGTCCAACGAATTTATCCACTAATTTGGACGTTAGTAATATCACAGCTGGACTAAAGTTTTTGCGACAGAAATTCGAGACAACACACGATAGTTACCGGTGAGACTTAAGTTAAGATTAAAGGAGTTTGTACTAAAATAAATCGTCCATACATTCTTTAACGATTGCGTCGGTGTTTGCCAGATCGTTTCATCCTCTTTTGGCTGCTGATCCCAGCCTCTCGCTCCCTGGTGTTTTCATCCTGTTGCATTGGGTCCTGCTGCGCCGCGACTTCTGCAAAGAACCGAATCATCGTTCGGACAATCGTAAATTTGACGACAAACAGTGTAAATTAATCCTAAAATATCGAGGGCTTCGTCGTTGCGTTACCATTCTCCAGGTTTAAAAAAGCCTACCTGGAAGATCGTCTGTGGGTACAGCATTGCTGCAATTAGGACATTTCAGAGGATTCTGAACCTGAGCTAGCTTGGCAAGACAGTACAGATGCGATACTACTTGGCATTCCGTACAACGTTGTCCCTGAAAATGAAAAAATAGTGTGAAACATTGTTCGTAAGAAAAGAAAATAGCTTCTTTGCGAGGCTATTCTCGATAGGCTTACATGGAAAATAGAGGATTTGCAGAGAGGACAAATATTGAAGCCCTCCTCGTGAGTGGCCTTGAAGTACGGCATCAGTTCTATGATACTTCGGACTCCTATGTAGTAATGTCCATCCTTTGATCCAAGAAAAAAGAACCTTCATAACTAATCTATATTCCGTCGATTGCATGCTACACAATTAATCCTTCCAGTGCACACAGGGCACCTGGCTACAAATTGAAGCATATTTTTCAATAAGTACATATTTTTTTCTTTTCTTTCTTTTGATTTATCTCCCTGTTGTCTACAAAGCATGATACAACTGTTTAACCCTATGCGCACCAGAATATTAGAGCTACAGAGATGCGAACTGGAAGGATTAAGAATTCTTTGTATTTTAACCTTAGAAAACAACCACATGCGTTGAACGCAATCATTGAGAAATGTTTCGGCAGCTCTTTTGCTAAGTTTGTTCTCCAGGTCTGTGCAATAATTGAGGGACGTAGTGCTCGATACACTGCCATCGACGGATGTGATTATCTCCGTCAAGATTTTTCTCAGCAGCTCGAGTTGACCCTGGGTGAATTGCGTCTGGAATCGCGTGACATCGTCGACCGTGGTACTTGCGAGCATCCAGTATTTTTCACCCGTGAATTCGCACTGGGCCGAAGAGATCATCATGCCCACCGGGTCGAGTTTGTTGTTAATAAATACCTTGTAGAATTGGGCGCTGTTGTTATATTCTGTAAATATTGATAACGCTATGCGGCTCCTTTGAAAATTGAAAATCGTGTAACGCAGTGGCTTGAAAGAAAAAGAAACAAAAATCTTACGGAATATATTGGAAGCAGCCTGTTGAAAATCGTAGTCTTTCATGATGCCGGCGTGCATAACAATTTGTAGAAGAGTACGATGTTTGTCGTCGTAATTCATGTTTGATGCGATTTTGGATAAAACACTCGTTAAAAGACGGTACGAAGATAAAATTACTACGCCAAACAATTAGCCCTAACTCTCGACAACTGCGGTTTTCAACATATTTTAAAAACAATAACAAAGCGAGTGGCTCTGAAGGTCAATGTGAAAGCCCGCCATATTTTTGGGCGACGAAGCGCGCAGGGTTACATTCGTGTGAAAACATACGGGAGAAGTGGAAGGGGTATTACCTGCATGACACGACGCAAAGGCGCGAGACGGCGATAGCTGTTCAAACCGATCGTGTCTCGGACAGTTGTGTTGTAACTCGTAATTGATGTCGATCGTGTCAACCTTCCGACAATGATAAACGATTATGTTCCTCTCATTCCGATGTCTCGTTAATTACACTGAAACGAGGAACGCTACGTATTTTCGGCACTTGAAATTCACCGAAAGCGACGCAGAGAGAGAGAGCAACAATGTATGCTGTGAAATTATCTTTCACGAAACGCTTGGCATGTCCCCTTACTTTTCGTGACATCGAACAAAGACGATTGCGTAACATACATGATTTTTAAAAGAGAAAAAAAAAAACTCAACTGCTTCGCAGGAATTTCACGGCATCGAATATCTGTCAACGTATTTTTTATTTTTCAATATATCCCGTCGGTGTGTGTGACGTCACGTCCAGTCGAAAAATTATATTTTCAAGTCGGAAGTCACGTCACAGACAAATTTTTTGACTTGTCTGAAATTATATAAAATGCTGCGAGTTGATGAAACGTGTGGATTAAGGAACACATGAAAGTGTGTAAAAGAATTTATGCCATACATCAGAAATGTATTTGAAAATCATTTCGAAGTAGCCAACGATACAAACTGATGAATTAAGGTATACACCAGAGCTGGGCAAGAGTACCGGCAAAATATTCTTAAACATCATTCTAAAACAAAGTTGAGTACAGTACTCGAAGTATTTAGTACTTATGGTACCGCGTACTTAAAATATTGGTTACGTACGATACTACGTATCAAGTACTTCAAGTACTTTTTGCCCAGCTCTGGTACACACTGATAGCTCCGCGCTATTCGGACACGCACATGTGCATGCGTTATCTCCACTTATCCGATTATTATTCGTAGAAACACCGACTGTGAAAACCCGTTTGGCTCCGATGAGTAGAGACGAATTAATGACGTTCGGCTCACACTATCCTCCGAGGTATTCGAATAAATGCATTCAAAGCTGTTTGGCTTTCGAATGAATTACCATTGATCCGTTGATTCATCGACATTTATTAAATAGAGCGAATCAATGATAGAAGATGGCAGTAACCGAGTTGAAGGCGCTCTGCCGCAATACGAGACAATCTCTCCTCAAATATCCATAGCAAATTAATCGCGTCCTCTATGGGGGTCACTTGGATGTTATGACCCATCCGCGTCGCGGTTTAAGTTCAAGGACACCGACAAATTCTGTCGATGCATACGTACATCGAGCGACGTGTTCGCTATACGAAGTATCTTTGCAATGAACATTTTATTTACCTTCCACTCCTGCAACAGATCGAGAAGCAAACATCTTTTATATAAATAATCCTGACACATCGCCAGTCGCGATTATTCTCCCGTACCTTCCGGATTCTCGAACGTCGCCGCGCAATTTTCGACGATCAATGTTAGCCGTCTTAGCATTACAGAGGAATGTTCGGATTTTAATGTTAACACAGTCATGCTTGCGTCATCCGGCGTCCCGATGTGCGAGCCTCGCACAAAAACCCGTCCTATCCATCGATAATTCGGGATATCCCCGATTTTCCTGCTTCCTTCGAAATTTCCTCCGGCTTCCGTGGAAACAATAATATTCAGAGAAAAAAACCCGTATAAATTTTCCTCGCAGGAAATTTTCGTGCTCACCTTTCCCGTTACGGTCAACGCACTTTTGAGTATCGGATCGTGCTCGGAACGGTCGTAGGGCCTCGAGACGTCCACCGTCACTTTGCCTTTATCCCTCGATTGCGTCATCGAATTACGATTTGCTTATCTCTCTTTATTCAAGAGGCCAACGACGGCAAAGACATTTCCCTCGACCGTCGCACACGGACAGAGAGCTGTAGCCTATCACTGCATATGCAAAGGACCCACACACGCCGCCGATCGTCGACCACGTGGGGAGCCTTACACCCGGTTATTATGCGGCCGATATGGCTTCGAGGCAATTAATACTATTGTTATGATTCTCCTCAGGTACAATGCATGTGTGGCTTTCCGTCCGTTCGCTGTTCAGTTCTTTCCGAGAGCTCGGATACGATCAAGGCCTGCTTCTTTTTCCGAGTATCGCAGATAAAACAACGCTTACCAAACGTACGACGTCGTTCCGAAGTTTCTTCACGTGCTATAAACTGTTTTTTCCCCTCATTTCGGCAAAACAACAATCGAGAAGGATTTGTACTTTGTTGTGGTCGCGTCTGGTTCCAAGATCTCTATCCGTCACATCCGATGTAAATCTCGAGCGTTCGTGTCACATGGAATTACATTCATTATTCCTGCTCGCGAATAAATGTTATATTTACGTTAATAAGTGTACGGTTTCGCGTGAGCTGCAAAATTTCAGTGCCAACGGGAGTTTGTAATACACGAGGTGAATTAGCAGCTCTTCATGGTTCACTGCCGATAGCGTCGCCCCGTTCAATTACTTAATTGACCGCTTAACGGAGCAGCGATATTCTTTTTTTTTTCTTCTATTTTTCTTCGTCGTTCATTAGACCGAGATATCTCTTCGGCAGTGTTTCTTTCAAATTCGTACACGAAAGTTATAGTTTACAGTAAAATTTATCGTCTCGTGTCGAATATCTTTCGACGGACTTCACCGTACGTTTCATACTGTTTTCCCAAGTGGCTGACAATTGAAATGATCAAGCGGTGCGAAGTAGACCATTAGTGGATAAACGGTGGGTGCTCATCGTCAGCCAGGAGTGTGCAAATCAACGAAAAAAAAACTACGCCTTTGACTACGCCGTAAAATTATAATCACAAAAATTATTTAAGGAAAAAAAACTACGCACAGGAGGTATGCTAAAGATAACCGAGCTATCGATGAGCGTCTAGCTGTACAACCGCAGAGCCAACTTTATCGTGAAGCTCGTGAGCAATCGTAAGGTACAACGTACTTGATCCGATTCGAAGCGACGATAACGAGATTAGAGATATGCTGTCGAATATTTGCACAACCGAGAGTATCATTTGGAGCTACGATGTCTAACGAGAATGTGGCAATTCTCGTCGAGAACAAAGATCGCATCGGCGTGAGAAGATTGACGCCAAGCTATTCGGAGACATCAACGAGAAATGGTAAAGCAAGTACAAGCTCAGCGAGTAATTCTGGTGAGGAAAATTTCGTGAGAACGAGTTGCAGCAACAAGTCGACCCAGATAGACTTTCCCCAGCCGTACTTGAGATACGGTCCAGGAATGGCCAACCGGCCAAGTAGGCCAACGTCGATAGGACATTTGCCCAAGTCCAATCAATTAAACTCATCGAACATATCGATCTACACACCGCCGAAAAATGTTCTCTACACGAGTCAGAGCGAGGCCGTACTGTCGCCGAGGAATCGTCAACCGAACAGATACGTCGGATTGGATATAATAAAATCTATACAAAGTCCACCGTTCAATCCATACTCAGGAAGTCATTTCTCTGGTACCAATGCCCATTGCAATTGTTGCTGCCACTGCCACGGAGGGCAAACGGATCAATTGCATTTGAATAATCATCATCATCATCATCATCATCATCATCCTCATCATCAGCAACAGCAGCAGGAGGATCACGACGGTCCGCAAGGACTATCGTGGCGACGACTTCACATGAGCAGAGCCAAACTCAAAGCCACCGCGACGACCTCCGAGTTACTCAGCGGTTTCGCGATGGTGAGATATATCTGAATATATATATTCAGATCGATGATCTACTAATCAGTTTCCCGATCCAAGTTTTTTGAACCATTGTCACGTTGAATAATTACCATCTGAAAGAAGCAAAAGAAACTGTTGACTCGTCGTGCGAGATTGAATTCATTGAATAATTAAATCCTACGAGAGCAAACAATGACGATCCGTTAGGGACTAATTGACAAACAACGTCTGACACTTATCGCGACTCTGTAATTGTTATTCCGTGCACGGATGTTCAGTCCCAACGGAAGTTATTGAAACGCACCAAGATGTCACGGTCAAGATGCGCATGTAACGTTTCAATAATACACCACGACACATGTTATCCCGGGACTTGTTAAAAAAAAAAAAAAACAATTAGTTCCAACGTCACAGACAGTTCTGAGAAATCTTGGGTGACATCTTTGCAATTATGTAAGACTGGACGCCTCCCGCGCGTAATTTTGCTACTTGTATCGATATTCAATTTATTATATGCATATTAACGCTCGGATTATCGACGGCGATACACACTCGGTAGTATGCCGCTCGCGAGATGAAGAATTAATTTTCCTGCAACGATAACTGTGCGAATAAATTTCCATGATTTTGCTACCTCGTAGAGGAAGCTTTTTAATGAAAACGTGATAAGCATGTTTCTTTCTTCTATTGATTTTCAGGTTGCGATGGTCGAGCTCCAAATCAACGAACCAACAGCCGTGCCCGAGTGGTTGTTCGTTATGTTCGCCGTTTGCACGACCGTCCTCGTATCCGTTCACATATTCGCGCTCATGATAAGCACCTATCTCTTGCCGAACGTCGAGGCAATTAGCAAACTACAAATTTCACGCCTCGTCACGGAATCGCCCCACGAGAGAATGCGAGGATTCATCGAGCTGGCTTGGGCATTCTCAACGGTACTCGGACTCTTTCTGTTTCTCGTGGAAATCGCTATACTCTGTTGGGTGAAATTCTGGGACTATTCCTTCATGGCTGCCGTCGCCAGTACGATTATCGTTATTCCGGTGCTCATCGTGTTCGTCGCGTTTGCCGTTCACTTCTATCATTCCCTGGTAGTTTACAAGTGCGAATCTTCGACGACCGACATGGCAGAGCTGGAGAACATAAAGAAAAACTTGGACAGTGTTAGTACGGGCCAGACAACTGTGTGATTAGGTATTATTTAATAACAATTACCACTTCTTTTGTATATAAACGATTCGAGAGAGATTAACGGAGGTAGACATACAATACGACGAAAAATGACTTAAATTTTTTCGAACATATACCGTGGCGAATCGCTGCGGTCACGTTTTTATTTTATATATAAAAAATGTACATGGCTGTACACATGCAAATCGAGAATTGCAGCAGTACAAGCGAGTGCTCTTAGAATAATCATGTTATTTTTTTTTCCTTTTTTTATCAATAATTACATTCTATTTAAGATTTACCTTCGCAATTTTTTTTTTCATTTCGCTTAAACCTGTATTTTGTTCGTTCGTTCTATCATAAGTTGTTTGTTTTTTTTTGTGTTCTTCTAAATGTATAGACTCTTTAAGTTATATTTCCCTTTCGATCGCTTTACGGGGGAGTCGAGCGATCGAAGTTAAATCGTTTCTTTTTTTTTTTTTTTTTGTCGATCTACCGTCGTTTTGTTAGTCACGTTTGGTCGAGGAGTAGCCATTCAACAATGAAGTATATCAATCGGCACAAATGTACGTATTCGACACTTCGATGCTGATACCCGCTCGAGTCCTCCGTAAATCGAGAAATTTATTTATTTTGTTACTTTTTTTTTATAGTCTTACGACAGTCGATAACGTCTACAGTATTATGTTTGTTGTTTCTCCTTGTAAAAAAGAACTACAGTGCGGGCGGGGAAAAACCCTAAGTGTATTCGTATGTGTGGAAAGGTGCGAAAGGGGAAGGGGGTCGGGGCGGGGAGGAACATTTTATATATTTACTTTTGACGTGGTATTGATCGATGAGTTTACCACGATTCATTTTTTTTTGTTAAATAAATAAGAGAAAAATAAAACGGCAACTCTTCTCGCATTGCACAGGGGAATGAGTCCGAAAACTCATTCATTTAATTTCGAGATCATTTCCAAATGCAAATTCGGTCATTGCTCTCTCTACCTCTCACACTCTCTCTTTCTCTCTGTCTCTCCCTCTCTCTTTCGAAAAGCCAACCGAGCCACTTTCTTCATCGTTCGGCAAATTAATAGTTGCACTTCGGGACAAATTTATATACAGGAGGAAATAAAAGAGAACGGACAGAAAGAGAGAGGACGATGGTAAAATATAGCGAATAGACGAACACCCATAGAATGTGAATCCACGTAATTATTACCGTTGGCTATTCGGAAGAGACGAAGCGTCGTCGATAACGTGCACACGAAAGTTTGAAGATCGCGGGTGGAAGGGGAAATAGAAATATCTCCCAACAAACGTGTCGAGAACGGAGGAAGTTGAGACATAAAATTTTCATCTGCCACTTAATCTTTTTTTTTTGCTTTCTTTTTTTATAGTACAAATACATTAGAGTTTCGATCTAGATTTATTGGTAAAAACGAAAAAAAAGAACGACCTTACGGTTCGCGAGAACAAAACACTGAATGGGGTTAGAGAAGAGAGGGAGCGGGTGAGGAAATTGCAGCACGTGTTACGAACGGGTCGGACAACCGTCAATGAAGGGGAGGGGGGAAGAATTTTACAATTGATAGAGATGCTTGGACAATTATTGCGTCGTACACGTGAGAGGATCTCCGAAAATATCGCTAATTAGTCTTGGTGGCAACTCCGTTTACTGTTTAGCTTAATTAATGCATAATCGGTGTTTCGTAAGTCGGGGGGAAAAAAATGTGTGGGTTATTTGAGGTTTCTTTGAGTCTTATAGCGGGGATTTGTACGACTTGTACGAAACGTTACTGACGTTACTCGCGAACCGGTTGATCTGCCACCAAAAGAATGTTGCACTATTGCATGCAACGTATTTGCGTGAATGCAGTCATGATTTTTAATGATAATTAACCGCACTGGGTTTCCCCCGGAAATTCAATTGCTGGAGAACGTTCGATTAGTTTCGAAGCTCGAGAGTTTCCAATTATAATATGTAGTACCAAGAACCGGAGCCGCGTGTCCAGTGGTTGGTTTGTCGGAGTCCTCTCAAATAAATTGGCATTTCCTACATCTTCGTCAGTCTTGTGATCAAATAAAAAATATACAGTTTATAAAGGGGTTGCCCCGTTCGTGACACAAAGGAAAAGTAGTGGTCTTGTCGAATGAGGGTGATACATATATATATATCTATATATATATATAACTCTTTATGAAACTTGAGGGTGAAGTTCCGGTACTCCTCTGGCTCATGTATATTACTTACGTATAATAATAGACAACTGACATTCTCGGAAGAAAAAAAAATCGACGGTGTTCGAGAACACGAGATGTTTTTTACGATAAAAATTGCCAGCAGCGAACCGCAGCTTCAAGACCCGGGCTTATATTTTTTTATAATTATAATAATAAAAAAAATAAATGACAGTTAATAATATAGTTATGTACACAATTGTTGCTTTCTTCGCATGACAAAATAATTGTTTAAACATAAAGTCACAACCTACACGCGCAATTTCTAATTTCTTTTCTTTTTTCCTTCATTTTCTTTGCTTTCACTGGATTCGTGTGTACAAGCCGATAACCGACACCGGGATTCTCCTGCCTTCTTACGTACGTTTTCAAATTAGCTAGATTAATCGATAATAAATTAGCAAGAAAAACATACACGTATAAAATATAAATGAACACATCTTCAGTATCGATTGTTCGATAATCCGCGTACAACGTAGGCTTGGAGTATGGAAAAACTGAAGGATGCATCGTATCAATGTATCACCGTTCATATAAATGACGACAGATTAGTCATGGATCAATGATGAAAAATAATAATGATAATTAATCGACCATTTTCATTCGCATTGGGGCTCGGTCGCAGTCTACTCTCAGTCTCAGTCACTCTGGTTATACTCCGCTCTAAGTTACGCGCGGTCACTGGATATTAATTTATATCATACTTTAATCAGTGAAACTTAATGCTAAAAAAAGCGAATCGTTCGACAACCGATGCCGCGTTGTAACACTTCCTCGGTATCATCTCGCCGACTCAACGAACGGGATGAGACGACGGTGAGCCACGAGTAAGTATCTCCCGCGTGTGTTTCATTACTCGTGTAGGCACGGAAACAGTGAAAGAGACCAACGGAGGAAGCGAGGGGGATAGGAAAATAGAGAGAAGAATAAAGAAAAAAAAAAGAAAAACAAAAACGAATTACTTACATAAAAATGATATCGACGTAAAATAAGGAAACGAGGTCGTGAGACGGCATTGCCAACGTGATTACGGTTTTGTTCGTACGGCTTCGTTCACAGGGCTCTTCGAGACACGTCGGTTGTCAAACTTCCATGTGTTTCGACGGTGGATGAGATATGAATGGTTCGCTCCACATGCGTCGAAGATCTCCCTGCAGATAAAGAAAGAAAAAAATGACATAAGCCATTAAATCGAGTAAATATTATTTGAGAACAATAAATCGGCGGTTCACTAGAATATCACCTTCAGATATGCCATTGTGAGTAGTGGTAGCAGCGTGAAGGGCACAAGATAAAGTAAGGCTGGCTGAGCGGCTTTGAAAACCTCGGAGCTGACCGTGGCAGTGAGTAGACCGAGAAAATAACCGATGAGTGAGCAATGGAAGTAGCTTATGCGACTTAGATGTCTCGGTGGTGGTACACCGGCCTCGCAACCCCCGAGCACAAGTTGACTCTTTTTGTAAGCGTCGTAACGAAGCACGAAGCATAGCAGAAGACCGGGCATGACAACGTCCCCGAGGCCGAGCATCGAGAAATGTCCCGCTTGGTGCATCGACGGAAATACCAATTTACCGGGTAAAGAGAGTTTCGGTGCTTCACGTGCTACACCGCCGAGATGTAATCTCCGAGCGACGAGGCCAACAGGATTGTCCGCTGGACGAGTAGCCACCTGTAAAAGATGGTAAGTTATTTCAGACTATGACAATTAGAGTACCCGGAAAAGTGAATAGAGCTGAACTAGTAATTGGCGCTCAAAAATTTTTTCCATAAATCGTAAGCATAAAAAATATAATTTTCATATGAAAGGTCGAACTGTGAGTAAAAGAAGAGAGGAATAATATTTCATTGTAATAATTAAGAGAGATGTACGTAAAAACATTATGTTATCGTGGAACAAACAGATTACGCACCTTGACCATGACGTTGGTACTGAATATATAAGATGAGAAGAAGACCCAGAAGACATCGTATATGAGTAATCCGGTGAGTAGCAGGGTGGATACCTTCAGACTGGGTAATCGAACGAATGCTATGAACGCAACGCATAGTCCCATTCCCATCGCGTCCATAAGTAGCCAGTGGCCCGTCAGGACCCAGATGCATACGATGCTCACGCTCAGTGAAAACGACAACAATTCGGCGCCGGTGAACCTGCCACATACGCCGAACGATATCTTGTTGCCGTCCGAGCACGGTCTTATTATGTACTGACACATGGGCAGTAGAAGGAACGCCAATGCGACCGTGGCAATGACTAAAGCGTAAAAAAAAATAAACAAACAAAAAGAACAAACATTTATATTAAAATCACGTTTTTCCCAACTACAATCCATACATTTTTCTTTTTTTTCATTTTCATGCTAAAACATTTTAGATGGACTTCCATCAGAGTGTCCAGTTTACATGGAAACAAGTATTTGTGGTGTACATAACAAAAAATGTCTGTGAGATATTTAATAAATAATCAAGGCCCGTAAGACAGATAAGCCCACCGGAGATGTTTTAGCATAAAATTTTTCAGTGAGTAATTCACTCTACTACTTTGTTCCGTGGTAAACTTACTGGCGGTGCATATGGCGAATAGCATCTGCATACTATCGAAGAAGAAAAACATAATGAGTAGAGAAATGGAAGCTCCAAGAGGCAGACAGAGAGCGTGCATCGTGTCCAGAGTTTGTACACTGCCACTGTTGGCACCATCTGAATTGCCGGTGCCGCTAGCCAGCCCTGACAGCAGATTCGTACGTTCCTTCTCCTTCTCTCTCTCCCTCGCCTCTTGCTCCATGTTCAACGATCGAAAGCTCCCATAAACTATGAGCAATATCGATATGAGGAAAGTGGAGACTCTGGAAGAGTCCATTATCGAGTAAGCCCTGAAAAAAAAGAAGACAGTTATGTACAACAAATTTGCTATGATACCACAATATTTTTTTTGTGGAAACGATATTCATCTTTGGCGTCAACCAAAATTGGATATTCGCCACTATTTCAATCTCTAACCACTGATAGTCGACTTGATTGGTGGCCATGTTTCAACAACTAGTGGCCTTAGCGCACGATGCTATACTAGGAAGCCGACAGGCATCTAGATATCCTTTCCTAGATCACTTCCCATTTGCCCCTAGCTACGTCCAAGATCATCTGCGATCCAATCTGAAAAACCAATGGACGTGTAAATAAAAAAAAAAAAAATCTTTTATCATCTATATTAATTATATACGATTAATTGTGTATGCGTTTTCCTATTCAGTTTCTTCATTCTATGTTGTACCAAAACAATTGTCATTTTGAATTGTGCATTGGTAAAAGTACAATTGCCATAAATATATAAATAAATAAAACAATGGAAGTGATTCACAGTAATCACAAAGTGGTACCTGTGATGCTCAGTGTTTAGCATATCAGCGATGAAATTTCGACCTACCAAAACTTCTGTCACCACCTGGAAAAATTAAGAAAAAAAAGAAATGTCATTACAAGTCCTTTCAATGATGAAAGGAAGATATTGAATAGACGAGTCGCGGACAGACCATCGGTGAATATTCGTAATTTATCAGTGCACACACTAGTTGTTTCCTTAGATAACACGACCGAGTGAAACTCGTTGGATAAGTCGACCGCAGCGGAAGGAAGTCGTGCGGTCATTTTACTAGGCTTTAGAAATCTTTCGTGATATTATAGTACTGGTCGTTGATTCGCGATTGGCAACAAACAATCGTGTACCTGTTATACGCGGAAGACAGTTTTTCATTGTCGTCCGACGGACGTGAGAAACTGTCGGTGCAACGGCCCGTGACGCGTTGTCGTTGGTACGACATTAAAGAATGAAAGGAGTGTTTCGTTAACCGTATCAAAGCCTCACCGCGATATATCCTCGTATCCTCTCGACTAGTCGGCCGAGGACTTTTCGTATGGATAAAAACCCCTCAGGTAGTCCGGGGCGCAAAAACAATGTAGCAAAGTATTTGTAAAACGGCGATGAACACCATTTTGGTAAACAGATGGGTCACGTGACGAGGTGCCCCTGGTTCGCTTAGAGAGAGGCTGTGACTTCCGTGGCCCGGATCGCGATAATTTCGTTGTAAGTTTCCTTTGGATTCTTCGAGCGATCTCACCTGGGCGGTCCGATGACTGGACCATTCGCTATACTTTTCATATCACCTTGAGCGTTAAAAGTAAAAAAAAAAGACGCGTAATAATTGTCAACTTTACGCCCGCGAGAGCGACAGTCAGAGAGAGAGAGAGAGAGAGAGGGAGAGAGAGAGAGGGAGAGAGAGAGAGAGAGGAGAGAGAGAGAGAGAGAGAGAGAGAGAGAGAGAGAGAGAGAGAGAGAGAGAAAGAGAGAGAGCGCGCGAGAGGGAAAGAGAGAGACAGAAAGAGAAAGAGAGTAAGGGAGTGACACGGACAACGACGCGCGCCGCGATAGAATATTATCGCCGTGGGAAGGCAACGATGAAATCTCCGATTACCCCCGACGTACGATCGGTCAACTACTGGCCCTGGTTCTCCTCCTCCTCCGCCTCCTCTCGGCGCCGCTCTCTGACAGGCGCAGGTCCGCGCGAGTCTCGGGAGATTCAGAGGATGATAACGACGCGAATATAGAAACGCAAAAAGAAAGAGAGAGAGTGAGAGAGGAAAATAGAACACTAATAGCTGTATTCACATGCGTGTCTTCAGAAGAGAAACATCGACAAATTATAAATCGTATCCGGTAGTATCCGAACGGATTCAATGATGTTAGTTTTTCATTTTTTTAAATAACCTAATTCTTATCGTAACTGTAAATAATGAGTAAAATTAATTAACTTAAAAATGTAAAGTGTTAAATAAATTTTTATAGTCGGCAGTATACCAAATGAATACCGAAAAAGAAGATACCATAAGAACTAAACATGAAAAGTTTAGACCGTCAAATTGAGCACGCAACATCTTACCACTAGTCAGCTGTGCACCCAGCCAATTCGAGAGTAGAGTAGGACTTTTCGTCACTTCCGGTCCAGGAAATCATTTTTCAATCGGAAGTAACGGCATACTGGAAGTACCTCACTTGCCATTTGAAAATGTCATTCTTCGTCACTTCCGGTTTGAAAATCTCATTCTTCGTCATTTCCGGTGTGAAAATCTCATCGGCAATTCCGTTTTGAAAATCTCCTCGTTACTTCCGCTTTAAAAATCTCATTCTTCGTCACTTCCGGTTTGTGAATGATTTTTGGACCGGAAGTGATGTCGTATCGGAACTATGTCATTACCGGTCTGGAAATTTCATTTTTCGACTGGAAGTGACGTCTTTCGGTGTGACGTTACTTCCGGTCAAAAAATTATTTTCTGGATCGGAAGTGACGGAGCATACCCTACCGTCGAGTTATCTTTTGGTGCACAGCAGACTAGCAGTTAAATGTGAAACCAGTAAAACATTCTTCGTTCCTGTGGTTATTTTACCGGTAACTTACAGACTCACATTATTAACAGAGTAACCAGCAACTTCTCATAATCATAACAGCCAGTGTATCTCTATCTCTCTCTTTCTCTCTTCTCTCCGACAGCGGGTTTTGTCATAGGTCTCTCGCCAATTGGGCCAATGAGAAAACGTCTTCATCGATTTCAAACACACAACACACTTTCGTACTCTACCTACCTGGAGGACGTTTGGTACGTTACTCTCAGGTAGTATCTTCCGCTGAATTGCCAGTAACTCAACTAAAATTGCTCAGTTCACGTACACCCTCAAAGAATCTCTCGTTGGAATTTGGATGGAATAATTCGCAAATGGTCAGTGGATCCATCGGGATCCTCGAGTAAAGTCGTTATTATCGTTAGCGGCAGACTCTTAGTTTCCATTCTCGAGACAAGTGTATACAAACAAACGCTCTGTATCGGCCCCGGTGGTCTCTGAGCGGACGGGAAAAAAATCAGGCGAGACGCGGTCTCGTCACGAGTCGAATAGATCGAAATGGGCGACCTCATAGATCTAAAGAGTCCCGATGGAAAAACGGCAGCTGGCCCAAGGCTCGCGTCGCCGTTGATACCGGTACCACTTAAGTCGTCAAACAACGAAGCGATCGATACGGATTCAACGATTGTTACTTCCGACCTCAATTTTGTTAAACGCAACAGTCTTGACAATAATCCGTTCGACAATGCGCTTCATCAAACCGTCGATTTTGCTATCAAACAGCACGATCCTTTTGAGATTGCTCTGGAGAAGGCCCTCAAGTACAAAGACAGCAATGGGATATTAACGCCAAAGGCACGGGGCATGGAATTCAAGGATGATTTTACTCCAAAGCGAAGAAGGTATTCCGATATTCTGAAGATGAATAAGACGTTGGACGATTCACTGATGGAAGCCGAGCTGAATGCAATGACGGCTAGGAAAATGGCTCTGTCTCCGTGTGGCGAGGATAGCATTATTCACGATCTGGATAACACGAGCTTGCTGGGAGAAAGCAGCAAGGATGCACAGCTGGAATCTACAGAAAAAGTCAAGCAGACGAACGACGGTTTTGTACAAGCTCGTTCTGTTCCCAGGCTGTATGTCAAGTCACCTTCACCCGACGATTTGTCTATTCTCAATCAATCAGCCATGAATGACAGTCTGACAGAGTCGAGCGACAACTCTGAAGAATCTCTGATAAAGTCGATAGTAGCTAAGAGAATTTCTATGTGCATAAAAAGAGGTACCAACGAAGCTAACAATATTGTAGTACCGAAAGAAATTCTCAAGTATCAGAAACTTGGAAGAAGCCTCTCGCAGAGCAACAAATCATCACCAAGAAAATTCAGACAGCAGAGATCAAAGTCTATCGTGGACAGTCTGAAAGTTGGCGTGGGAAACGACAATGAAAATTCACTATGCTGCATGCCTTTGTTTATCTTTGACAATAGCATGAACAAAGCTTTGCTAGAAAGTCAATGTGGAAATGATATCTCGACTGTTTCGAATTTGTCCAACATCTCGGCGATCACGAGATTCAACTCTGTTTCATCCACTTACAATTCGTCGTATTCCTCGACTGCTTCCTCGAATCGTACCGTCAATCGTGCGTTTATCGAAGTCTCGGTGAATGACCAATCCACGGTTAAAAACGGGAGATCGGAGGATAGACCGTTGAGCGTGAGCGGAGGGAACTCCGATGGCTCTGTCCAGTCGATTTCCAAGAGTCCTACCAAGGAAAACTCTGTACATAAAGATATATCGAACTTGGTGTTCAAGTATTCTCAGCTGAAAGTCGAATCATCTGAGCTGCCGACGATCGAAGTCACAACTCCCCGATTGTCGAGTGTTGTCAGCGATTCGGGAATGACGAATGGATGTGTTGCCGCTGATAAATTGATCGACGTCGATGTCTTCGTACTCGGTTCGAAAGGGAGCCCGCCATTCGAGCACAGTCAGAGACAATCGGTATCGAGCACCTCATCGGACTCCGTATTTTTCGTGAGTCGACCTTTCCGATCGCCGGAATCGCCGGCGATGTCCATCGATTTTCATCCATAAAAAATCGATGGACGCGCTTTACTTGTATGGAAACTTCCCCACTGTATGGACACTGTAGTTGTTTTTAATTTCACAGGATAGCAACACGATTGGAAGATCGATAATCGCGGAAGCCAATAGTCTCGCTAAAACTTTCGAAGAATTGGCAGCCAAGGCCAGCTCCTCCAGTGAGTATATTCTTCGTTTTCGTCTAATTATCAATGTTTACTTGTGAAATGAATTGATGCTTAAATAAAAATTATCTTAGCAGGCAGCAGTAGCAGTGACGATCTGATAAACAGTCGTCCGCGATGGAACTTCGATCTGTTGCCTATATCAGACGATGAAGCTCTGGTCGACAATTTGATCGACTTGCCGAATTCACCGATTAAACGTTATACCGAAAAAGATTCCGAAACAGAAAACAGCGCTGTAAACAAATCATCGTCGAGCTCCGATGCAAAGTCTGAGAAGAGTATGATGAAAGAATTGGAAACTGAGTTTATAGCTCCCGAGAAAAAAGTCTTGGCGACTTCTCTATTCATGGAACTCGAGAATCTTGTAAAATCTGAGGGTAATCCAGAAGCGGTCAAGCTACTAGAAAACTTGGAGCGAGCATTGGGTGTAAATTACGGCAGTAACTCGGAATTATTGGCTTCGTGTTTCACAACGAGAAACGACTTGACCAAGAGTCCGAAGAGATCGGATAATCCTCTCGGAAATGAAAACATCGTAGACGAGAATAACGAGAAGAGCTGCGAAGACAACTTCGACGTCGATTCTTCGGAGAGTCTCAAGACGCTGAGTCTGTCCGACGACAAGAGTCTACAGTATAATATGAATACGGAGAAGGAGATAAACAAGAGTGACAAGTCGTTGGTACTTCACGGTGAAAAGTACGACCAAGTTTCACCGGGCAAAAAATCACCGAAGGATCTCGAAGAATCGTGCGACCAAGTTTCCGATGATTCGATCACCGCTATGAAAACGGAGAATCAAATAACGGATGATCAAAAAATGGCTGTGGAAATACTCGTTGGTCTTGGCAAGTTACTGACCGGTGAAAACAAGGATCCGATGACAGCGAATGTGTTGAAAAATTTGGGCAGGGTGCTGAATGTTGCTTCGTCGAATAATTTAAAACTCCAGAACGCAGTGCAAGCGAGCGTCAAGAAATCGAAGCGCGCAGATACGCCTGTGAAGAGTTGTATGGTCACCCCACCGCGCAAGTCCGCCCCACTGTCAGTTCTCTCAAGATCGGCGAATAGAAAAAGTTTGGAATCGAGTGTGAAGGTATTTAAGTTTAACGAATTAATGAGTTTGTTGCAGCATAAAGAAACGTAAAATAAAAAAAAACAACAAAAATCTCGAATCGTAATCGTTGATTTACGTTCTCAGACTAAAACACTGAGCGAACGCGGTGTAAGAAGAAGTATAACGGGCGTACAAATTCCGAGCAGCACGTCACCTCGTCCTTCGATCAAGCCTCTGTCCGCCGACAAGAGCAAGGCTCATCTGAAGGAAGTTAAAAAACGCTTTTCCAGCGATCCAGGCTTTGTGAATATTGCAGCAGATAAGAAGAGATCCGATCGTGCAGCTAGCAATTGTATGTCTGGTAAAGGTTCGTAGAATTTGTCTTTGGTCGCCATATTATTATAATCGTACAGAAATGGATTCAACAATTTCCATTTCGTTGCAGACATACAGCTGAAGCCGATTTCAGATTTGGCCAGACGTGAGAAACCTTCTTCAACTGTTGCCGATACGGTCAAGGGCAAGTTTAGGAAGAAGATCGATTCCGATGTAACGAGCAAGAGGGGCCCTATGAAGGCTCTGCTTCCGCTCGGAAATATGCAGCGTCAAGGTAATTATCGCAGTGACAATTGGTCAACTATCGATCGGTAACAACGGGGTTGTAATGTTGTTCAGGTTCGTTGAAAAAGGGTCATCGAGTAAGTTCTTCGACCACGTCGGTTACACCGCCAAAGCCTGCTCGAGAAGACTCTTCGACTTGCGCAGCGACGACCAGTACTCCGTTTGCAATCGTGCATCTCTCGTGCCCGAAGAAATCACCGAAATCAAAGCCGATGGCATCATCGACACCGGACGGCGGCGCTCTAAAAAATGGACGTCGCTCTGCACCTCCGATAGCTCAAAGTCCGGGCAAGAACAACCTCTCTTGTAATATATCCCCCGTTACCTCAAAAACCGACGAAGATGATGATAATCCTTCAAAAGACAAATCAAAGAGGTGAATTAATAGTTGCTTTGTCGATCTCCGCTCATTCACCAGTGAATCCACAAGTTTTATGTACCTTGGTTTTTCTCTGTATTTGTTACCAGTTCAAAATTGAGCCGAATAGGAACTCCGTCAAAGTCTGTTTCGGGATCGCAGCTACCAAAGTTATCTCCTATGCTCGGGATTAGAAGTTCAATGAAGAAGTCGCCTCGTAGTCAGAGACGCTCCGAGCCACTCGAATCATTTCTCCCGAGAAGCTTCAATCCACAGAAATCGCCCTCAATTCGCGTGACAGACACTTCTTCCAGTCCTCTCAACAACAGCAACAAACTCGGATCTAAAGTTAAACCATTGAATCTGGTAAGTGTGACGGTGAATTATACTTTGACCTTGAAAAAAATGTTAGTTTTCTCCTGTTTTACAAAATTGGTAATCTTTCAGATATCAAAGCTCCGCCGACGCAGTGCAAGCGTGTCGGAGAAGGAAAACTACGCATGATCGCCGAATATCGAAAAAATGTATTTTTTTATACCAACAAGTTATTAAAAGTCCATTAGGCTAAGCTTCAATTCCACGAAACATTAATCATAATATTCGTACTTATACAAACTTGCCCTCTCTCCTTACGGTTATATGTATTACTTAATTATCAATCGATACCACCCCCCTTTTTTATTAAATGCCCGCGATTGATTAAGGGCTCGAGCAACATTTTGTACGTTTTGCAATAAAATATTTTAAAAATACGTCTCTCAGATGCTTACGAAGATCAAGACAATTCGGCGACTTGCCGGAGGGAAGATTCAAACACACGCCAAAACACCTGGCCGCGCTTTCGGAGCGCAACAACTCGCCTAAATTCGAAATCAGCTGTCTCGCTGCAATGCTGTACGAAGGATTTTCGTCGCAGCCACACGGATCGAGTACATCGTTCCGTGTATTAGTGTGCGTGCGAGTGTGGCGCCGTTCGAACCGGCCTTTCCTCGTTCTCTCTCTGTGGTGGCTGAAACGGTCGTTCGGCCGTGGTTGTTTCGCGAACCCTGCCTTCCGCCAGTATCCGCGTGTCCGTGCCGTGGGCCACACAGTGTTAGGCCAAAGAGCGCGCACAGGGGCTCGCAGCGGAACGCGCGTTTCGTCCGATAGTCAGTCGCGTAGAGCTGGCGTGTTGGTTCACAGCCGCGCCCGCCGGGGCAATCGTTCGTTGATCGCCTAAAAAAAAAAAGAATAAATAAAATCTCCCATTAGCTAAAACTACATATGAATTTGCTATCGTCGACACTGAGTGAAAACGGAGTGGCTCGAGTGATCGTTGACGAGTTGCAAAGTAAAGAATTTTCTCATGCGGGTGCATGTTTTGCCGTGAACGGGTGGTAAGTGCGCGCCGGGGCATTTCAACGAGCGCCTTCAATCATTATACACACACAACATATACTACGAACATTTTTCTTTTCCACTACTCTTGAAGTTAAAATCGTCTGCGCCGAGTCAGACGGCATTCGATCGGAAGAGAAAAAACGCGGAGATCCCTAAAGCATATCGCTGATATAGAGCGAGGCGAGAGAGCGCGAGAGAGAGAGGGAGGGATAGGAAGAGAGAGAGAGAGAGCGTGGAGAGGAGCGGAGAAACGGGAAGAGCGTGAAAAAAAAGCAATAAGATTGACGCGACGAAAGAGGCGGATCGAGCCCGCGAGACGGGGACATATACACGCGCGCGCGGGCATAAAAGAGAGAAGAGCGCGTCGACGTGCTACCGCACCAGAATTGCGCTGAACCGCTATCCGCGTGTTCATTTACTTGCTTATCGACATTTCCTACCGAAGAATACAAAAGTCGTTTTAACGTTACTAGCAATTCGTCAACGTGATCAACCGGCACATACATACGTACACACACGTTCACACATACATATGTATACATATATATTTATATATATGCATATATCTACGTACGTAGAGCTTATGCGCATACGTGTAGGAAGATATCATACAAGGACAAAAGTCTATACGATGTACACGATGTAGTTATCGAGGGTACAGAGGCCCGAGGCGCGTCTTCTTCGCGGCCACGACACTACCGGGTAGTAGTATCTCGTCAGCGTCCTCCCGAGAAGCGCGCGCTGATCAGGCGGCGCGACGACCGGGACTTGTCTATATATCTACCTTTCTCCTCCCTCTTCTATATAATTCCTCGCACGCTCGTCTCGTCACCGGGTAGCCCCGGCTGAGCCGAGTACGTGTGTCGCGTGGGGTACCGCGCACACCTCCAAACTCGCGCGGTCACACTCTCAAAAGAGAGAGAAAAAAACAGGCCTTAAAGAATAATTTGGGAGAGAACCGATAGGAAGAGCGCGAAGATTTTTCTAGTTATTGTCTTTCACTGTACGGGTAGAGAGCGCTCAGACCGATGGAACGCGCATTCGTACGAGTCGTCGTATATCTATGGGTATCGTGTACGCGGCGTTTGCCACTGTGCGATGTGCGGTCAAATCGACGCATGTCAGTATCGCAGAGAATAGGTTACACCTGCAGATTCACGACTCTTCCCCTACCCCTTTAGGGCGAAGAATTGCATCGCCAGACGAACGAACGCGCACGGACTAGAGAGACATACAAACAAATAAACAATCGACCGTTCGTATTAATCGGTGATCGTACGCATTCTTCTTCATCTATCTTCAATAGCCTAGCAATTATAATTGGAAGTCGGGTAGCCCGGGCTTACAGTTTGAAACCACGCAGCCAAAGCTATGTACCCATTCTAAAATACGAAAATTTCTCTTTTCATTTATTTTTTTTCTTCTCTGTAGCCCGATGGAGGAGCGAACGGGCATTATTTATGTTCCGGCTGCACGTAACCCATCGCGTGACGCAATTGCGCCTATAGGAGGTACTAATACTGCGACTGCCGCGGCTGCTACTAGTCTTCAACCATAACTTTGGGGGGAGAGGGGGAAGTAGGGAAGAAACAGAGATGTTAAAATCTCATAGCTGAAAACTCTAACTCCGGTCTCATCGTAACAAACGCCAGGAGAGTTCTTCATCGCCACGACAAAGCGTTTTCCCTGCGGGTCCCCGGGGAAGCTATGGCCAGCGTTGCGGTAGTAGTAGTGCGGCAATATAGTACGAGTTCTCTCGGACAGTAGTGTGCGGTGCGGGAGAACTGCTGGCTGATAGCTGCGTATACGAGAGACCACTCGCGCGCCAACCAACGGAACGCTCCGGGTGGCGCAGTAGTTCGATCACGCACAATCCGACGATGTCTCGTCGCGGGCATAGTATTATCGCGTCTCGCGTACCCGTCGCGTCTCCTTGTACATTCCTCTTCGATAGCTCGGCCTGCAGATTAAACTTTTCATGACGCGGTATTCACCCACGACGATTTAAAAACAAAGAAAAAAAAAGATAACGAAATATTTATCCTCTGTGAGATTATCAGACTTGGATCATCGAGAGAAGTCGAGAGAACACCCAGCGCTGAATTGCTCCCTTAGTTTCGCGCGTTCGAAGGAGGAAGCGCGCATAGTATCGACGTTTACCCGGATATATAATCGATTCGCAACGTCGCCAACCCTTTTACATCTCACTTATCTTTTCATCGAGCTCGCTCGAGCGTACATTTCCAGTGTCGTTGCGCCTCAATAAAATCGATAGGGAAAAAAAGCTTCAACATACCCCGAGCTCCATTTACGAAGAGAAAACAATCATGCTTTATAGTAAATGGAGTTTGCGCTCCTGTACATGATCATCGCAAAAAATTATCAACTCTCATAAGAATGACTAATCGTCTCACTATTATCGATATAGAATTCATCGCCACTGAAGGGACTTGGGGATTGCCTGTATCAGAAGCGCCGCGACGTTGCTTCTCCTGCGTGGAAATTGTTTTATCTCTCTGGTCGGCGGAACGGGTTATTCGCGAGCTGCTGTAAAGCGACGGAAGTGTCGTGAAAAAAAAGAAACATATATATATATTATTTCGTGCTGGTGAACGAGGGAGTTTCGACACAATTGTAAAAGCCCCGTAACGTCCGCATCATAAAGTCCGCGGAGCAGAGCTTTGCCGTGGGTGCACGTGACGAGCGCACGACTACACGCTCTCGACTACACAATCGTGCTGTATACCCGTCGACAGGAACCGACACAATACGAGGAGAAAACGAAGGCGTGCGCGCGCGCGCGCGCCGAGCCGGGTGTGCCGGGAAATGAGCCGCGGAAGGAAGGCAGCAGCGACGGCATCACCTCGACGAAGCCTTGGCGGACGATTCAATACGAATTTTGTGTTGCGTCTCAGGCATCACCGTCGGGCCGTCTGACCGCGGTGGGGCCACAGCCAAGTAGCCAGCGGCGTAGATTCGCGCGTTGTGGCCGCGCTCTCCCGGGTATTGCCGCTTTGGCCGGGCTGTGAATGAGAAAAAAAATTTTACGGCGTGAGGCCGAAAGGAGAGTATATTAATGCGATAGTAATATACTCATAGGGATATAGGGGAAAAAATTATAAGATCGCGCGATGCAGCAGCACCGTGTGGACGCGCAGATCCTTCACGAGGAACAGATTCTTGAAGCGATAGATCAGTTGCGCCGCCGTAAGGCGCGTCCCGATGCTGATCGTATATGCAACTATCTATTGAGAAAATTTTCCGTCGACGCTCGTGACACTATAGCCGATCTTCATCGTCTAATAGAGGCTGAAAAAGTAATACAGGTAGATTACAAGGGTAACACGAGTTATCGAAACGCTTCGAAATGGTCGCGTCTCCAGTTGTACAAGAATCGTCCGGAGACGTTCGTAAAAGAAAAATTAAATTCCGCTATGGTAGCCGGCGCAGTTGCCGAGCTCGTTGTCGAGGAACCAGATTACTTGGACCAGGGGGTGCCGGCATACAGGCTCGTCGAGCAACTTTTGGACGGTGTTTCGAATCCGACGTCAAGAAAAATGGTGGAAGATTTTCTCGGCAAGGAAGTCTCTAGCGGTAATATCGCGAGATTGGGTAACGGCAATTATTCCCTCGTAGCGACTACCGACATGACTAGCGTTGTTGAATCTACCACTACTACGACAACCACGACCACTACCAGTACGTCTTCGTCATCGATGAGCGACTCTTCGGTATCGGCATCGGCGCATCACCAACAACGTAACAATAATCAACAACAACAACAACAACAACAACAACAGCAGCAGCAGCAGCAGCAGCAGCAGCAGCATAGAGAAACGTCGAACACGTCGAGCCGGTGTTACGTTACGGAGAATGGTAATAATACGCTCAAGTCTTTGTACGGTGTGACATCGGGTGGTGAAACAACATCGAACGCGTCTGCGAGAAACAACAAGAGTCCCGATCCACCGGGTCTCTACGATTTCGACGAAAACGAGGAGGACGTTATGGTTACGGATTCGAGATCCAATACACCGCGTTCCTCGCGACAGGCGAGCCCAAGACCCATCGACGGGGTTAACGAAAAGAACAACAAGGAGGAATGTTACGAGATCACCGTGATTGGAAAAGAGCCCGATTCACCGGAGGAATCGATAACGAAGGACGACGGCGAGTCGCGAGAGGAGGATTCTCAAAATTCTATCGCCGATTCAAGGAAAGGGGAGACGAAGATTGTCGAGAATAATTTTTCTAACCTAAAAAGATCGTCCAAGGCCGAACGCAAGCAGAGACTGCTCGTTAGATCGGAGGATCCTATGGATATCGAGATAAAATTTGAGAACTTTGGTCGCGAATCGAAAGAGGAGAGGGACAAGCATCAACACAGAGATATCGATCTTGCCCATCACAGCGATGAAAGAGATGACGAAGATGCAGGCAGAAGTTCCACCAATCCCTCTCCTACACCATCCAACACAACGGTTGGTGCGTTCCGCAGTGCCAGAAGAAAGGTGACTTGTACTCTTTTCCACAATACTTTTCATTCACACCTAGATTTGTTTCATATAAATCCTTTGCTACGAGTAGTCAAAATGACAAAACGGCGTACAGCTGATTAAGGTGAAATGGAGTAACTCTCGCCACCCTGTGCCCAGTTGGTAACAAAAACTGAATGCTGTTTTGGAGCGCAGTCTGCCAAGGAAAATGAAAATTGTCTTTCCCTGAATCTGCCGATTCTCCGGGAAAAGACAATGTTCTTTTTCCTTAGTGAATTGCTGTTTCAAAATGTCATTCAGCATAAAGCCATAAAGCATATGACTTATGTCCTGTCATTTCTTAGTGGTCTAAATGATTTTTTAAAATTTATGCTAAATAAATCTACAATCTCATATCAAGGATCTTTCTTGTCAATCGTTTTTGTTCTAATACTCTTTGTGTTCCTGTACAGAGGGCAAAGAAGGTTTTCGATCCATCGGACAACAACGTCGTAAAGAGAAAACGCGGCAGACCTGTGTCCCAGAACAAGAATCTTACAGCGTCTCAGGAGTCACAGGATTCCAATAAATCTATTGTGAAAGAAGGGCCGAACAGGCAGTGCAGCCTGTGCGCCAAGGATAAAGCTGAGAGTCTGGTAGCTTGTCGCGATTGCACAGTCAGAGGTCAGTAGGATAAGGGGATTAAATTTTATTGTTTTCAAATGGTGTATTCTGGAATCCGTTCAATAACGCAAAGGTCTTCTTTTGTAGCTCATCCAACGTGCATCTATTCTGCCGACGAATTGCTCCAAAAATCTGGTTGCAGTTGGCAGTGTGAGCGTTGCAAGAGTTGTACAGTTTGTTGCGAAACTTCTGATGTCGTAAGTATTCAGAAAGTCGAGGACAGCATTAAGTATATCTTTAATGATTTGTACGTATTTGGATTTGATTTTTTTTCATCTTTTTACGTCATTGTTTCGATTGCAGGGACCACTTATAACGTGCTACATCTGCGACGAAGCTTACCATCACTCTTGCCACGTGCCTCGCATCTCCGTGCCTAAAGCAAACTCAAAATGGCAATGCAACGACTGTACGCAGAAGCATTTCAAGTCAAACGTCGTTCAGAATGTTACTTTGGTTGCGAGTCGTCCGGAAACCCCGTCAAATCCACCGGTTCTTCCACCTGTTTTGAGCCCTCAAGTTTCACCGACTAGAGCATCATCCGAGCCGATGGAGGATGAATCGGGAGCTCGCGACGGCATAGATCCAAATATACCTGACGCTTCGGACTGGACGTCCGAGCAAGTTTACCAGTATTTCGCGAGGCTCTTTCCGAAAGAAGCAGAGGTATTCAGAGTCCAGGATATTGATGGGCACTCGTTGCTTCTCATGAAACGCTCGGACGTACTGAGCGGCTTGGATTTGTTGCTCGGACCTGCGCTCAAGATCTATCGGCACGTTTTGAAGCTTCAAATGCGTCGTGACGATCCTCGACTGTATTGGCTGTAAGGCGGCCTTTGGATTATTTCTAACGCTTGTAAATATCGAAGTTATCTCGAGACCATTTTTATACAATTCTTTCTCGATTGTCTTGCCACACGCGGCTTGAGCTCGAAATAAGGGATAAGGGCGATGCAGCTTTGTTGTTAACATTGAGCAGCCAATGCGTTCGCCCGCTTCACCTGCTCGGCTTGACAAAGATCGACGAAATTATTGTTGAGACGCGAAACGAATTAGTGTATATTGTAACGATATCGATGTCTCGATCGTGGAGATTAGGGTATGTCTTTTGTTACGAACGGAGTCAATATTTTCCAATTATGCCGTAAGAAACTTTGTATATTGAAGAGACAAACGTTGAATTGTTTCGGTGGGAGAGAGGGAGGAGGGAGGTTGTTATGGAGAATTAATTGGAATTGTTATTTTTCATCAATCGCCCATGTGAATGGGAGGGAAAACGACCCTAGTCTGAGAACGTGATACAATCGTGAAACCCTGTTTGAGATCTTCTCTTTTTGTTTGTTTGCTTTTTTCAATTATAGTAAAGGCTTGAAACCTTCTGACGAATGATCCGTTTACTTCTTGTCCTTTATTATTTTCAACGTACCTAGGCGTGTATTTCTGTAAGCATCTATCGTGCTTAACGTAATAATTATCGAACGAAATAAGTAAACGCTGTTGGTATAACTTAAAACAACGAGAGTATCCTTTATTTGTTCTACGATACTACACCTCGAAACTTATTGTATTGCATACCTCTAGTATTAATAATGATTTACTCTTTTTTCGTTTGGTTTATTTTTTTTTTTTGTGTTTCACCGAAAAAGAGAACACGAAACTTTGGTTTAAAAAACGGAACGTATCCTGTACCCAGATACAATTGCGAAAAAGTAGTTGTAATTCAAATATAGCAAAGAAAAAAAAATTATTTCATGAAGATAAACCGAGAGCTTACAATACTTATTGTATCCTATCCAGTCGGATATTCAATAGCAATTGAAAATTTATATTGAAAACTGTTACAATATTTATTATAAATATTCCAGCAAGATCGCAAAAGGCGGAATAAAAAATCTGTAGTTGTTCGATAGCTTTTTGATCCGGCACATCGGAGAGATACACGCTCGAAACTTCGCCCGATCTTCGTGCGTATTTAAAACTTCTGATTTTGTACATCCATCATCAGAATGAAATGTGTGAGGGCATAGCGCGGCAACCCCAACCCGAGTATCTATAGTAATTAAAACGGCGGGCGACAATTATATTTGCTCAACTCACGATAGTGTCGTGAGATTGTTATCTGTTACGAGCTACGAGTGCCTGATGTGTATCTATTGAGACCATGATGAAAAAAAATCTCCAGTACACATTCGCTCAACACTACGCACATCCTATATTATAATTTATGGTGGTTTTTCTTTTACGTAGTCGCGACTATGCTAGCTTAGTAAAAAGCTGAGGTTCAGAGATTTTCGTTGTTTCGTGGCGCATTCCATTGATTACGAGTAGATCGCAACACGATCTATCGAAGAGTATACGGATTCTGTTTATCGATAACATCTTACCGATGTATTAAACATAGTGTCAGGCTCAGAAGATCTTGAGCGATTCGACTTTCGTATAAGGAGAGAAATATTCATAAAAATATCCGTTCGATTGAAATATTATATCACCCGATAATGAGATCAGTTCACGAATTATCAAACACAATAAGCGAGACATAAACTGGAATCGCGATCACATTTATTAATTTCTAAAAATGGCAACGATTTCCTTAAAAACATCAAAATTGCCGAGAATCTCTCTAGCCTCGACGGTGAAATCGTACTCTGTGAAAACGATTAACATTTTCATTCGGTAATTCTCCTTCGTTGATTCTCGAACGAGAAAAGAACAAAAAAATATAGATGTATAGAAACACTCGCTAAAGAAACGCGAAGCGAAATATCACTGACAAATAAGTCTAAGATACACCATAGAAACCGATATTTCTTTTAATTGTTTATGTAACTTTAGGTACGTGAATTTTTTAAATGCCCTTAGAAAATGAATATCAACGACGTTTTACCTGACTACTGTTTGAAGTTAACATCGTTGACATCCACTATTTCGCTGTATTTCGGCGGTGGAGTTTTGTAAAGCGGCGCATCGTCTGGGATAACGATAGTTAATTTGTGCGTCAGAGTCTGCTTGTCGGGCGTTGTTATCTCTTCCGTTGATTCTACAGATCTGTCCGCGATGAAACAGAGCCAAGTAGCGGCCGACGCCGCAACCGCGATAGCCGATGCTAGAAGCCAACGCGGTATTCCCGTGTGACGAGAAGCGCACTGGAGCCAATCGGAACCGGGTATCGATACCGACGGCTTCGTTTCACCATAGTAAACCGATGAACCGCCATAGTCTCCCATAGTCTGAAAGAAAATATGAACAAAAATCGTGTCCAAGATCCAATGTAAGTCAGAGCCAAACGTATACATGATATACTTAATCTCTTTCTCACTTACATCCGAATCCCTTGGAACTGTTTTGATAAACGTCTGAGGCAATTTAAATCCCTCTGTATCCCACCAGCCTGGTAGGAGCTCCTTTCTTAATCCAGGATCGGTCATAACATCGTTCTCAGGCATGTCCAGAGACATCAACAGTATATTGGAATCCATACCTTCCTCTACGTAGAAAACCGAGAGGAGCGACAAGAGGTCGGTGACACGTTGCTGAGCCATAAAGTCACATCCTGTAGTGCACGCTAATTTATCTTTATATACCGAGTATGCTTCGGTACAAGCTATAAAATATATATATATAATTATTAGCGGTATATACAGACGCTCCTGTGTTGCTCTTTAAATGAGAGTCCAATAGAGTTGAAAAAAATAACAAACTCTACAGACGAAACTGACATGATTCGCAGGCATCCTTGGAGCCATTCAAGTTGTTAATCACAATCCCATGACGCAGATCGACAAGGTTGAAAAATCTGCAACCTCGTTGACAGCACGATTTCTCATAGTCGTACTAAAAAAAAATTATAAAAAATTGTTAAACACCAGAGAAATTTATGATATTTTTTTTCGAGTATAGATACGACGAAGATATCGCCCGACGTTGATAGAACGAAGATCCGGCATAAAGCAGCACGAATTCTTATCAATGTGACTTACGTTGAGAAAAGTTTGAGGTATTTTTTCGCAGAGAGCTATGCACGGATCCTCGCGATGGAAGAGCTCGTAGAATTCATCGCTTCGTACAGACTCTACGAGTAGAACAACTAGCAAGGCAATTATTTCCTTGCCCCGTGTCATCGCGATTTTGTTCTTCACAGTTATAAACAACAAGGAAGACGATAACACTTGGACAAGGATGGCAAGCTCCGGGCAGGTTGAGAAAAGTGTGGGCCAAAGGAATGAGCCATTCAGCGGTTATCGTTGTTTGCTGCGAAAGACGAACGAAAGAGCGCGCCCTCGAGCTGTGTGAAACTCTGTGAATAAAGAAGAAAGCACTACTTCGAGATAAATCGAGAGAACATACACATATTCAATCGTCATCTCGACGACGCACTCTTGGTCACACACAATCGTTCCGTGCTTTACACAAGCTGTTTTCAAAATTTTATCGAATTGGTACGTTGGACGGTTGCGATTTGAACGCGCGTGCAAACACCAACCAGAGTCAATTGTAACGTGAAATGGGTGCATTCCAAGTGAGCTGAGAAGATAATTACAAGTGTAACGTTGGACACAGCTTCGAACAAAATTTTTGCATCGTCGTGCTAGTACTGAACGATCGAAGATGCCTCGCACGAAGCAACCAGCGAAGAGATCAATTCGCGATAATACGGAGGAGTGCGATTCTCTCATACGAGATTTCGAGAGACAGACGGCACAGCGTATCGCCAAATACGAAGGCGAGATGCGTATGCAGATAAACAATCTGTCTACTACCGTAGACCGCACTGTCGCTCGTCTGCCAACGGAAATAAGAAAGATGACACTCGGTGAACTTCTTGCTCTCGATATACCCGACGAGCACGACGCTGACAACGAATCCGCGACGGAATCGTCGCCACCGTCGCTCGGTCACACGACCGCCAAAGGAAAGAAGAAGACGAAACGGGTCACCGCGGCATCCGACGACGGTTACGCGACCGAAGGCACAACGAGAACAACACACGTATCCAGGATGAACAGCACGAACAACAGTCGTCAGGCGAGAACCGCGCGCAGTTATTCGAGTACGAGAAATTCGGAAGCTCGGGCCACCCGTAGTCATTCGAGGACCAGAAGTATCAAACCAACAGCTCAACCTGACAGAAAAGATTTGTTGACCAGCTCAAGTGGCCCTCCCACCGCATACAAATTCAAGACTCCCTCTCTGAAGAATTCTGCTTCGTCTTACGCCGTTGTTACTCCAAAGGTCAAGCCCAACACACCCTTGAACTTACTGAGACGTCCGAGGAACGGAGAGATGGTTCTCAGTATGCAGGGGAGTCCTCTTCTGGTGTCATCAGATCTTCAACAACGTGTGCCAAATATAAATGTAC
>JAPYZD010002329.1:0-23983 GCA_030522725.1 Ichneumoninae sp. B BG-2022a | reverse complement strand
AAAAAAAAAAAAAAAAAAATTCTAGTAGGTATATCATTCGAATTTCCACCAGAGGATGGTACTGAAGTAAGAATTCAATAATGAAATTATTTTAAAAAATAATTGTTATTTTATTTTTTTTGTTTCAGTTTTTAGGTGTAATTACAAATCTAAAACCAACAGATATTTTCAGTACAGCATGGTGAAATTTTTTTTTTTTTAAATATTTCTAGGCCATGGTATCCTGAAGTAAAACCAGTAGTGATTTTGCATCTGTAAGAAAAAAATAAGTTAATAAATATTTTAAGTCGAATTGAGGCAGCAACTACTTTACTGGAAAAACTTTCAAATAAACCACCATTAGATGTTAGAAAAGTTAAGCTTAATAAATTTTTTTAAATTATATTTCAGGAAATTGCAAAAAAAACAGCGTTAAATTTATTTAGATTTGTTGAATCATTTAATATGGGATCTACTACATTAATATCGGATCCAGCAATTGTACTTGATAGATGGTTTCAAAGGTAAAAAATTTTTAAAAAAAAAAAAATTTTTTTTTTTTTTTTTTTTAGATTTGAAGAAAAAAGTAGATTGGATCCTAATTTTGTGTTAAGAACGGAATAAAATGATTAAATTTTATCTTCTTCAATTAAAATTGAATGTCCCAAATTATTTTTTTTAAATGATTCATCAGAAATTAAACCACAATCAATTATACGAACATCACAATGAACTTTTCCTGTTAAACTCCCAAATCCTTCAAGTGTTGCGAGAATTGAAAATCCATGTATGACCTAATATAAAAAAAAAAAAAAAATAAAATAAATTACTTTTCCAAAAACAACACAACGACCATCAAGCCAAGGTAAAGGTGCACAAGTAATAAAAAATTGTGATTGATTTGTATCAGGGCCCCAATTAGCCATAGATAATAATCCTGCTGATTTATGCGATAATTCAAAATTTTCATCAGGAAAATATTTATTTAATTTTCCTCCTCTTTTAGATGTCCAAATTGATTCACCACCAAGACCACTATCATGTGTAACATCGCCACCTTGTATTACAAAATTTTGAATTATTCGAAAAAATGATGTCCCTCTAAAAAAAAATATAAACTTTTTTTTAACGAACTTTTTAAATAAACTTTTTTAAAGTCACTTTTTTAAACATACTTATAATGTAATGGAGTACCTGTGGATGAAACACCCGCAGTACCAAGACAAAGTACTCTAAAATTTTCACATGTTTTGGGACATATTTTATCAAATAACTATTTTAAAAAATAATAAAAAAGGAATTAACTTACTTCAATAAATATACGACCTAAAATTTTATTCCCACAACCAATATCAAAATAAACTTTATCTAATGTTTTAGGTTCGTTGCATGATAAATTATTTTTAATTAATAATACAGCATTATCATTATTATTTTTATTTTTTGTTGCTGAGGAAGAATCATCAAAACCTTTTTTTTCATCTGCAAAAATTACTGAAGAACGTTTACGATATCCTGCATGCGCCTTTTTCATAATGCTGCGGCGACTAGTATTTTTTATTATTCAAACAAATTTTGTGGCACCCGCCTTACAAACATGTAAAATTCAATATATTATGATAACTTTACTTAAAAAATTGAATCAAAAAGAATTAATTGATACAAAACAAGATAATTTTTATTCTGATTTTCAAGTATCTATTGCAGGGGGAATTGAACTTAGTTTTATAACAAGACAAGTAGAAACTTCAGGAATTCGTGGTTTTATTGATGATTTATTTTCCTACTTAAAATTTTATAGAAATATCACAAATGATAATTCAGAAATAACATCAATAGAAAATCCAATAACTACAAAAAATTTAAAGAAATTTTGGTTTAATAATAATTTAATTTTAAAACGTAATATTTTTCGTCGAGCACACGCAACTTGTTCTTTAATACATTTTCCATTTAATCCTGAATTATTTTCAATTAATGAAAATAAGTTTGAAACCTTGAAAAATAATAAATTTATTGACACAAAAAAAATATTTAAAGATTTAAAAAAGAATTTAAATAATAATAATAATAATTATAATATTATTAATAATAGTATAGATAAATCTATATCATATAAGAATTCAATAAATAAAATATTTAATCATATGATAGATGGGAATTATTTCCCAAGATTATTATTAATGCATGGAACAATATCTGAGAATATAAATAATTATTTAAAACCAACAATGTCTCTTTGTCATACATCATCAATTTATAAATTAATTAAAGATAATATTAAAGATAATGATTATAATATTAATTTAATTTTATCAGATGATTTTTATTCTACACAAAAAAATGTTTGGATTGTTTGTTTAAATGAAACTGAAAAAATTAATTTTAATAAATTAATTTTATTAGAAAAACCTAAAAATAATTTAGAAAAAGAAAATTTATTAAAAAATTATTTATTTAATGAATATAGATTTATATTTAAATTAGATTTAAATACATCATTAATTTGGGAAAATAATTTTTATAATAATAATAATAATAATAATAATAATATATTATTTAATTATAATAAAAGAAATAGTATTGATAATTTAAAAATTCCAATAAAAAGATATGGATCATCTTATAGTATTTATAATAATAAATTAATATTATACGGTGGTATAAGTGAAAATAATTGGGAAGAAAACAAAATTTTAAATGATTTATGGATTTTAAATATTAATTCTTGTAAATGGGACGAAGTTAAAACAAAAGGAAAAAAACCATTACCATGTGAATTTGTATTAAATTCTATTTTTAATAATTATTTTTTTATTTTTTTAAAAAATAATAAATTATGGAAAATTAATCTTGATTTATTAATTGAATGGGAAGAAATTCAAATTAATACGTATTATATTATTGATGGTTTATCAATGACAATTTATAAAAATAATATATTCATTTATGGTATTAATAAAGATAATTCACAAATGACTATTTTTATATTAAATATTAAATTAAATAAATTTATTAATATTATTCAAGTCCCTAATGGACCAATATGGTGAGTTTCTAAAAAAATATAATGAGAATTCTAGGATAATACCAACACAAATTGGAAAATTATGGCTTCTTTTTGGAAGTGAAATTTGCACTATTTTTAATTTAGAAACATTTGAATTTCGGAAATGTAAAGTTCCATTAAAGGCAAATATGCGTTATGGTTGTTCTGCAATATGGCTACCACCATATATACCTTATCCAATTAATGATTTAAATAAATATCATTCAGATAATTCATTAAACAGTCAGTTTTTCAGATTATTAAAACAAAAGCGTCGTCGAGATGATAATATACATACTATCCTGTTGATTGGTGGATTCAATAAAAATGGTTTATTAAGTAATCAAATTGATGAAATTCAAATTAATTTTCCATATAATCTTATTGAGGTAATTTATTTATTTTATAAATTTATTTTCAGACAATTTTTTCTCCAAATTAAGATTTTTTATTATTAAATTCTATCATTAAAAAAAAAATTTATAAAAAAAGCCCAAAAAGAATTTCGTCAAATTATATTACTTATCCTATTTAATTTCCTAAATCATGTAATCACTTTTTTTTTTTTTTCTCAATTTATTTTCAATATTATTATTTTTAATATTATTTTCAAAATTATTTTGTAAAAATAATTTATATAACAAATCTGAAGGAATTGGTATTAATGGATTATTTAATAAAGTTTTGGGAAGACTATTTGGGACAAGTACAATAGGATTTTTTTTTTTTATAATCTGTGGTGGTAATCCTAATGGTTGTATTGGGGGAGTTAATAATCTAGATATTAAATAATTATTTGAATCTAAGGGTTTTAATCCTTTATATTTATTAATTCTTAAAAAAAAATAATAAAAAAAAAACTCTTACATTCTTATACAATTTGAGTTTTTATCTTTAATCAATAACATTCTTAAAAATTTTTGTAAATTTGTTTAAATTTATTTTTTGCATGTTCATAATCAATTTAATTTTCTTTAGACTAATTGATAATTAATTTTAAAATTACTACATTATTTTTATATATTATATTCTATTTTATTTTTTTACTATTTTATCTTCTATCATCAAATGAGTGTTGTATTTTTATGAAATGAGATGTCCCAATATCTCGGTAATACAACCATTATATCATCTGCTAATATTAAAGCGGCATATTGCTTTTATAAGCCTTTTCGGCTCCCCTTGTATGAGCTTTTTGCTTAAATATTTTATCCGGATTTCCGACTGTATCACTCTCATACTATTAATATCATTAATATTATTACAGGGGGGGATTCTACAAGGACAGACAATTTCAGAGACTGCGCGTGCTTTTGGCTTATCAAGAACTTTATTTACACATGTGCCATTGAGAATATATCCCATAATTGTGCGCTCTGAAATCCGTTTTTCTGCATTCATATAATATGTCGGACCGCGTATTCGATATGATGCAAAATTATACATCTCCCTCCGAACACGATGAATTTCATCTTTATCTGCTAGATATGTTGCAGTGGCTAGAATTTGTTATACTTTTTGCAATTTAGTCCCAAGGCGATCATATTCAGCGATAATGAGTTGTATATCGATCAGGTACACTGTTCTATCAGAAAATTAATATATCGTGACTATTGTCCCAACGCCCAAACTTCAGACAAATAATACTTGGACTTTTAAGATTGAAGGAAAAAATATCATTCGTGGCAAAGCACACCAGCTATCACTGATTATCATTGTTTGTGGTTAATACATAAAAATATTAAAGGCAACTAGTAAGATGACATCCGACGCGCCGGATATGACTGCGCCTTCCACCAATCCAAAAATAAACTCTGCCGCCGCCGCCGCAACAATTAAGCCAGTCACGAGGCCTAATAATCAGCCTGGTCGTCAAAGGCAATCAACACGAAATTCGTCTTTACAGAAGTACAAACGAGTTGATAAACCGCGAGAACTAACGCCAGATGACGAAATACGTGTTATGGGTAATGGTAGAATACCACGTTATGTGGCATATGCTACAAAACTATTTACTGAACATAATAAAAATGGAATAACAATTCGAGCGACGGGTAAAGCTGTTGCCATTGCAGTCTCAGTTTGTGAAGTTGTAAAACGACGTTTTAAAGGTTTACATCAAGAAACAACGATCGGATGGACCGAAATACTTGATGAATATGAGCCTTTGGAAGCTGGTTTAGAACCACGTACTGAGAAACGAGTGGTCCCCTCATTATCAGTTTTACTGACAACAGATGAGAAAAAAGTCAATAAAAATTCACCTGGATATCAAGAGCCTTTGGACGAGTCTGAGATTGTAGAACGTGCGGATGCTTACGCGAACGTTGGACGTACGTTAAATTAGTCAAGTAATAATATTCTCTTTCAGAAAGATTGCCACGTCGCTCATTCAATCGCCCACCTCGTCGAAATAAAGTATCACAACAACAACAAACAAATAAGCTAACAGGAGATGAGCAGCAACAATCCGTTGAAGAGAGTCAGACAGAGGAATTGAAGTAAGATTTTTTTCATATTTTAAAATTTTTTTAATTAAGCAGAAAAAATAATGCGCCACGTCGTCGTCGTCCAATGAAACGTGCAACATCAAAAAAAGACATTGTTAATAACACTGACGAAACTCCGGTTATAACTGAAGTATAATAATTCAAATTTAATGTAATATATTATTATATATAATTATATTATTATTTTAATTATTATTTTAAAATAATAATATTATTATTGCATATAGTAATTATTATTATTATTACCGATTTTTATAGATTGGTGTATATTAGTTAATTATCCTCCAATAATTCTATTGGTGGTATAATAATAAATGATGAATTCAAAGAAGAATTATCATTTTTCAGTTGTTGTTGTTGTTGTTTCTTTTCTGAATCATTATAACTCGAATTATTATTTAATATTATGTCCTAAATAAATTGAGAAAAAAAAGAAGAAAAACTGCTTACTGGTGAAATCCAAATT
Source organism: Ichneumoninae sp. B BG-2022a (assembly GCA_030522725.1). Taxonomy (NCBI): domain Eukaryota; kingdom Metazoa; phylum Arthropoda; class Insecta; order Hymenoptera; family Ichneumonidae; species Ichneumoninae sp. B BG-2022a. Next base: position 17,979 of record JAPYZD010002329.1, on the reverse strand, counting down.
TCTTCTTTATTTTGTTCTACAATTAAATCATTAGCACTTGCAAGTACTAATAAATGATAGAACATTTTTGAAATTATTAATTTATTAAAAATATTTTTAATTATTTCAGAAAATTTAAATTTAAGTAAAGATTTATTCTCTTTAAATATATTTTCAATATATCTGAAAAAAATTAGAAAAATTTAAAAAAAAAATTTTTTTAATTTTTTTAATGTACTCACATTCTAAATTTGTAAGTTTCTAATGAATATTGATCAGGTCTATTATTATTATGCCATTCATTTTTTTGTGTCATACTTTCAACAAATAATTCACCTAAACTATTTTCTGATAATCTTCCAATATCAAATGAATTTATTATTAAACCATCTTGTGATTTTGAGATTGATTCATTTGACATTATTGAATTTCTTTGAAAATGTTCTAATCCAATACTTAGATTACCTATTTTTAAAAATTTAAATATTTAATTAATAAGTACCATCTTCTGAATATGAATTAATTGATAATAAACTTTGTCGTCTTTTATTTTCAATTAAATTTTGATTAATAATAATTTCTTCATTTTTATCTCCTCTTATTTTTTCAATAGAAAGTTCATTATTGAATTCATATAAATAATTAAATCTTTTGGTTATGGGTATTATATATTGATTTTTTTACAAATTGCATTAGAGTTTCTACGCCATTCTAATAACATTGTTTCAGAAATTATTGTATCTTCATCAATTTCTAACTTTTTTTTTTTTTTTTTATTTTTTTTTTTAACTTACATTTTTATAACTTTTTTTTGGTGAAAATATTTTAACATCATAACATTCCAATAATGATGATGATTGAGTAGTAAGTGATAATTCTGAATGTTGTGTTACTTGTTGTAATTCTGGGTGTTGTGGTTCAATAATTATTTCTTCTGTTTGTAAAGCATCAAATAATTCTTGATCTTCTTCAAAAATAAATTCTTCAAAAATTTGACATTCATTATTTGATTGTGTGATAATATTTGTATTTAATATATTTTTTTCAAGTTGATTTTTTACCAATATTTCAAGTGCGTCATTATTTTGAGGAAATTTAAATTCAAATTCCTCTTCTTTCTCTAATTCTAAATCAGCTAATAAAGAATCCATTTGTTTTGATGCATTTTTTTTTTTAATTTTTTTTTGTCCAATAGCTCGACGAGATTTTTCAAAATCATCTTCCTGATGTAACTAATAAGATTGAATCAAAAAAAATATTGTTTACTTTACGAAATAAAGAAAGAACTTCCATGTCTGTATGCACATAAATAAGCTAGTAATACTTACAAAAAAAATGACATTTTTGATCGTATATATTACAAACTCCGCATAATAAAGTACCTGATAATCGTGGTGCTAAAGGCACTTCAACATTAAAAAGTGCATCTATAAATTCTTCAATATCAGAATTAATTATAACATCTTTATTAAATGGCCTTTTCTTTGCACCAACTGTTCCAGCTAACCAAAGTTTGCCAAATGCGGCTAAAACCATTACATTATCAATAAAGGACTTACTTTTGAACTTTATTAGATCCGCTAAAAAAAGCATTCAAATTATTTTATATTAAGACGCTTGTTTGTACGCACGTCTTATTATTATTATTTAAATTATATTGTTTAACAAATAAAACTGAAAAATTACTGTTCATTTTTGTTTATAATGAAAATACTCTACGCTCTCACACCAAATTCTACTATCTGATATTTTTATTAAATTAATAAACTTACTTCTGTTATTGGCTTGCAAAAAAATAGTTTTACAAAAAATTTAACAGCTGCATTTAATTTTTAATTTACGTAACGAAATTTATTAACGCTCTTTTGGCGTCCATTATTTTCTTAAAAATATTTAACATTAATCTGAAAAAAAAAATTATAAGAAGGCTTAAATACCTTTTATTATAAGCTTTCAGGTACAGGCATTCTCCAAAGTAATTTTCTTTTTTTTTTATTCTCTAATTGATTAATTAAATTATCAATATTATTTTCACTAAGCTTTTTTAAAAATTTTTTTATATTAAGAATAAAATCTTCTCTACCAATAATTTCAATATTATTATGACCAGCATTTTCAATCCAATAAGGAGTTGCACGATTTTGACATGCATTATATAATTGCTGAAAAAAATTTAAAAAAAATTTACAAACTTACGACTCCATGTGAAAATGGAATAATCTCATCTTTTATACCATGTATAATGAATACAGGACATTTAACTTTATGAATCTGAAGAAAAATGAATTTTTTTTTTTTCATTACTTTATCAATATTACAAAACATATCTCCTGGTAACGTAAATCTTAAATTGATACCTATACGATGAATAGATAATAATGGACTTTGTAAAACCATTCCTTTTACAGGATGTCGTGATGCTAAATGTACACTTGCACCTGTCCCAAGTGAACGACCATAAATAACCAATTTATTGACAGGTACTTGAAATCTTTCTGTTAAATATCTGGAAAAAAAAAAAAATATAAAAAAAAAATTTTTTTATTTGAAAGTTAGACGTACTCATAAGCAGCCTCAATATCAGCATAAACATTAGATTCACTTGGTTGTCCAGTACTTATTCCATAACCTGTATTTTTTTTTTTTAAAGTTTTTTTTTATATTTCTAATATAATTTTTTTATATTTTTTTTTATAATTCAATATAATTTTTTTTGAATATAAATTTTTTATTTTTAAAATAATTTTTTTTACCTGTGTATTCATAAGCAAAAATATTAACGTCCCAAATAATTGATAGTTCTTTAAAATAGTTAACAATCATACCAATATCTTCTGCATTACCATGACTAAATAATATTGTCATTTTTTCTGATGATCTATCAAAAATTTCTATATATATTATTTTTACCGAAATACATGAAATGCGGGAATACGTTGATTATTTTTTGTATGTAACCATACAAGATTTTTATCATTTATATATGTTGCCATCGGCGGTTGAAAAACTAACCGGCTTAAACTACCACCCATTTTTGAATTAAATCTTTAAAGATGAGCGGCACAATATTTTAATATTTTGAATGATTTATTTCTACCGTTCCTTATAATTTACTTTTTTTTGCAAAATTAGCGGCGCCAGAAAAAAAACTTGGCGGCGACAATTAAAATTAACGGCGAAAAAAAAATTGGAGGGGACAACAAATATTGGCGGCGACAATAAAAATTAACGGCGATATGGCGGCGACAATAAATTGGTTATGATTTCTAAAATTATAGGTTGGCGGCGACTATTAGAATGAGTGTATCAGAAATTACGTAGTTTTTCAGGACAAACAATCAGTAGAAATGGTTGATTTTTTAAAAAAATTAAAAAATCGGATTTTATTTAGATATACACCATTATCATCTTTTGAAAATTCAGAAAAACGGCGCATTTCAATATTTGCAAAAATAAAACAAAATTATGAACAATTTTTAATAATTATAATATATATAACTTTTTTTTTATTTTATTCTTCTTGGATTCATGCACATTCAGAATTAAAATATTCACCATTTTTATTAACATTCATTGTACTTTTAACAAAATTATTAATATCAATTTTGGGATATATAATATTTGAAGATACACCAAAAGAATTATTTAATAACATTATAAAATATAAATATAAATTAATTTATTTTGGCATACCAGCAATTGCATATTCTACAACAGATACATTAGGAATATATTGTTTACGTCATATAGATCCTGCAACATTTTCAATAATTTATAATGTACGTATTGTTTTTATGATGATTATGTTTCAACATTTTATGAATGTTAAATTAAAAATAAATCATTGGTTAGCTATGATTTTAATTACTGGTGGTTGTGTTATTAAAGAAATTCCAAAAATAGTTTTATCTTCTGAAATTTTATCTTCAAGATTTCAAATAATTTTATTAATTATTTTTATGTCACAATTTGCAGCTTTTGCAGCTGTTTATAATGAAAAATTATTAAAAGAACAAAATAAATTAAGTTTAAATTTACAAAATATGTCTTTATATTTAATTGCATTAATTACAATTTTTTTTTTTTCAATTATTTTGAATTTTTTTTTCAATAAAGAAAAAGAATTATTTATCGATATATTTTCTTTTGAACAATGGGCTCATATACTTACTTATCCTATTATTATAGCCGTTGGGTTTTCAGCAATTTATGGTATAACTACTTCTTATTTTATTAAAAAATTAAATAATATTATAAGAGAAATTGCTTGTGCTATAAACATTATTGCTACTATACCAATCAATATTATATTATTCAATTATAAATTCAATCTTACAGATTTAATTGCAGTCATAACAGTTGTTGGAGGGATAACTTTATTTAATAGAGAAACTCCTCTTATTCAGACCAAGGATTCAAAAGAGAAATATTCTCATATGGAAGAGCTTCCTCATTAATTAATGAACCAGTTAAATCTAAAAGAAAACAAAAAAAATAATTTATTTTTTTTTTTTTAATTTATAAAAAAAAATTATATCAATTTAAAAAATATTTCTTCAAAAATATATATATTAATTAAATATATAAATTATTATTTTTTTCACCTTCTAAATATCTTTGAAGAATATCTTTACATTGATTTAATAACCCCTCAGATAAAGCCAATAACCATATATCACTTTTATCTTGTTTATATAAAACAGCTGCTTGAAAAATTAAAATTGCAAATAAACATAAATCACGTCCAACATTTGGATCGACATCAAATCTTATAACATCTTGGACAAAATTTTTTGATGATATTTTCATTTTTGTTGCAAGTACAATCGATCTTTTTGATTCACTTGGACGAGCCTATTTAAAAATTATAATAATAATTCTTACCATAGTTTCTTTGAGTTTTAATTGTGCTGTTATAGTACTATCATTTTCAAGCTCTTCTAATGCTTTTATTGAATTTGAATTTAAACCCAATAATTGTTTAATCCATTCGAGAGAAAACAGAGAAGATTCACCAAGCTGTCTATGTATCAAGTGACTGGTTTCATATTCAATATTTATTTTTTCTACAGAAAATTTTTATAACAACAGCCGATGACGACGGCAGAAGTCTTACTGAAATTGACTTTAAGAACTCCGGGTATTTTGCAAAGTGTTTGTGCTTTATCAAGTTTTCTTGATGTTGGATCATCCTATTTGTTGTTGTTAAAGTCTTCTTCTTACTCTAACTTCGTCGCGCAATTTAATAGCACATTCAAATATCCCTTCGGATAATGCTTTCATTAATGCATAAGAGTATTCATCCGAAATTAATATTGGACTAATTAATTTTTATAATTATACCCACCCTATAACAAGCGCTGTTGTTACATCAGTAAATACACGTTTAGCTCCTGTTTCAACATGACGAGCTTTTTGTATATGCGGATCGTAAACTCCACCTTCCACATCTTCGCCATACGTACGTTGAAGCTACACTAAGATACACTACTACTGATCCCTACTTGATGTTCAATACGGCGTGTAGCAAGAATATTGATGTAACGTCCCAAAGCAATAGACGGAACTATAAATTGATCTTCTTCAGAAGATGGATTAGCATTAAATGTGACTTGTGATCCAATCTCATGACTCATGTACCTGAAATTGTGTTAAATTAAATATTTTTATAAATAAACTATTTTAAAATTAAATATATTTGCTTACCATTGGATACGAAAGATAGGAAATTGAGCAGACCAATCAGATAAGTCTCTAAATTTAAGTCTTGCTCCAACAAAATAATCGCCTTCAATTGTTATAGGATGACTTTCAGGTTGAAAAATTGATAATTTCTCTTTATTCTAATTTCATAAATATATAATTATTTATTCACCTGCTTTTCAATTTCTCTATGATATAATCCTCTATCATCCGCATCAGAATCGTCATCATCATCACTATTACTCTTATCTTCAAAATTTGGGACTTTCATTATTAAATTATGATTATTATCTTCATCATCTCCCGCCCCTCCAATCTCATTTAAAAGCTTTGTTATATCATGTATCCCACTTATATCATTATCCAAACTTTCTTTGGGAGTTTTTTTGGATGAATCTATCTCAAATATTGGTCTTATATGATCCTCTACATTCGCGTAAGAGAAAAACTGAAAATCTAGGAATCATAGCTGGCTATTTTTACCGCATCTTTTTTTTCTCCTTCATCTTCAGCCTGAGATAATGAAAATTTTATCGATCAAAAATTAATATAATCTTTCGTTAAACATTGATTACTTTAATGAATTTATTGAAAAAATATTTAATCAATTAACAATAGATTAAGCGGATAGATTTATTTAAATTTTAAGTCAATAAAATCGTACTTGTGGTTGGCCTAATTTTGATATGGGTTGGTTTTGCCGTCTTTTTGTGCGTCTTTGTTGATTCGGAGAAACTTCAGGATTATAGCCAGGTATTTGTGATGGCGAAACCGGCGTCGACTCTTCCTGGCCCATTCTGTACTGCTTACAAGTGCTTATTTGTTATGGAAGTATTTTTGAAAGATTTTTCTAATGTTTGCACGTAGCACTTCAGACGAAGCAGGTCCTTTTTGGATTGCTTGCTCTGCCTAAACTATGGAGGCAAGAGCAAAAACTAATTGGTATAAAGTACTAGGAATAACTCCGAAGCAAAAAAACATATATGTGCGTTACGGTGCCGGAATTTTTCGTTTAGGTACCTTGCCAGTCGGACGAGGCAATCTTGAATTTCTTGGTTATGGTCTGGAGCTTGCATTTGATGATATTGTGCGTGCACAAGAAGCATGCAAGAAAATTGTGCAGTTTCATTCAGAGCTAGCACATGAAAAAAAAGAGGCTTCCGTGGAGTTTGTATCAAAGTCGATATTACGATTGATAGCAAGTTTATGTATTAATAAGAATTTCGAATATGTGCAAGGAATCATGCATTGGGTCATTAAATTATGTTATTTGTGTCCTTGTCCATTATTAAATCTTGATGAAGCGTATCAATTTTTTTCAGCATTCCTTTGTGTCACTTGTCCACATTTGATTATAAATAAATCTTCAGGATCTGATATTTGCTTAAAACAAAAACAACTTTGTTTAATCTTTCATAAACTATTACAATTTCATTTTCCTCATGTATCGCATTCTATTGATGAGCTTTTCCTCACGTCATTTTGGAATCTTGATTGGTTTGATGCTTTATGTGCAACCAGGTTTAAAGAGCCGATAACTTGGTTGCAAGTATGGTACCGGATACTTCGATTGCGTGAGGCTCGACTATACGAAACGGACCACCGTCATCAACATCAGCACCCCCACCACAAGCAGCCCCAATGCCAGCAGCCCCACCACAAGCAACCCCACCACAAGCAGCCCTACCACAAGCAGCCCCACCACAAGCAGCCCCACCACAAGCAGCCCCACCACAAGCATCCCCAATGCCAGCATTCCCAATGCCAGCATCCCCACAATCAGCAGCAAAGTCGTAATTTAGAGTCAGAGACGGGAACGACGTCTGATATTACCGAAATATCAAAAGAAAGTGAATCGAAAACTCAAATTTTCTCCGAGATTTCTCAGGAATCCAAAAGTATAGTTATAAATCGTTTCAGTACAGGTTTATGTTCTAAAACATGTGAACTTCAGAATGATGGTTCGAATAATAATGTCAACCCAGAATCAACCAATTCTCATGCTGGAATATTTTTGAATAGAAGAAATACCACAGAATATTATGATAAAAAACGTAGTGATGATTTAGGGAATTCTTCTTTTCACCGATCATGTAGCTCGAAACCACCATCACAACGAGAAAGAGCAGGCCGACGATACAGTCATAGTTTAGACACTCAAAAAAAATTAGAACGATCAAAATCAAAATATGAGGATGCAATAGTAATGATAGATGATATATATAATACATCTCAAACAACAGAAGTAATTGATTGTGGTAATGCAGCGTATTTTGAGTTTACTTTTTTTTTATTATCATTAGCAAAGATATTTCATGAAATCAATTTACGTAACTCAAAATCTATTGGCACTTTGCTTTTGTATTCCAATTCTGGAGAAACAAACTCACCCTTTACTAACTGGTGGGATAGTGCTTGTATAGCTCAAAATCATATAAAGGACAAACTTAAGCTAGAAGAGCAACGGGGTTCTGGGTCAGTTTATTTATCAGAGGCAATTGGAGAAGAGATGGTTCGCCTTGTATCAATGACACCATTACCATTACGTGAACAATTGTTGCATCTTAAAAATATGAGTGAACATTCTTATTGTGCAACTGTGACATTTCGGGAGCTCATAAACATATTTTCACAAGAGATTTTAGTACCTGATAGTACAATAGAAGCATTTATGGAAGAACAACAACAACAACAACAACATGTGGGAACAACATTAACGACGTCGTCTGTATTATTACACTCAAATATTTCGGGAGAATTATCATCCTCATCAGAAGAAGAACAAATAGTTGTTGAAAATAAGAATATTATAAAAAAAAATATTAAAGAAAAAAAAAATGCAACAGAAGAAAATAATAAAAAAGAAAAAAAAAATATAATTGTAGAAAAAAATATAACAGAGAGAAAAAACCTAAAATGTGAAATAGATTTAAAAAGTGAAATGAATATAAAAATTAAAAATAATATAAATAATGAATTAAATTGGGACATTATTGGTAATATATGGCAAAAAATGAATGAATTTAACTGGGATCATGTAATATTAATAATACCTAGAACAACTTATACTAATGCACATGCAATGATTGCTTGTTCTGAAATGCTTGAAATAATTTTGAAATCAATATCACCTAAGTTACCGGAAAATATTTTGAAAAAATTTAGATTAATTCTAACAGGAATTACAACTTCAGAAGAAGAAGGAGAAGAATTTAATTCTTTCAATCCTCCAATTTTATGGAAAGCTGTTTATTCTCCTTCTTTAGAAACAACATTAAAACTAATTACTGATCTTGTAGGAAAAATCTTAATTGTTTTATCTTCATCATCTTCTATTAAATTGAATAATAATGTTCGTGATGGTGTTATTAATAACTTATCAAATAAAAATGATTGTTTAGATTTATGTTACTTACTGATACAAAATAATATCCCACGTAAATAAATTTTTAAAAAAATTTTATTTCACAACAGATATACTACAATGTTCATTACCTACAAAATTATTTATGGCACGTTCATTTTCATCTAGATGGAGTCGAAGACGACGTAAGGATATTTCTTCAACTCCCTTTTTTACACATTTGGGATATTCTGAGTAAGGTTAAATAAAATGTATTAAATTTTTTTTTTTTTTTAAAAAAAATTGTTTTTTTAGAAATTCTTTACATAGTTGTAGTCTCCCAATAAATCGTCATCATCATATAAGAAATGATAATATGAAAAATGATAATATGAAAAATGATAATATAAAATATGTTAATATAAAAAATGATAATATAAATTATATTAATAATAAATATGATAATTTTAAAAAAAATGATGTTAAAAATAATAAAGATTTTGAAGAAGAAAATAAAAAATTAATAAATGATAATTGGACAAGAAATTTGACATTTGATCGTGAAAATAAAACTGAAAAAAATTCACCAGAGCAATCACTTTGGCGTAGTTTTACTTCTTTATTAAGTGGGAGTATTTCTACTACATCTGATAATAATCGTAAAGTAATTCTATCTCAAAATTTGACAGCAGGTGGATGTCTTTCTGTATCAACTTGTCAACCAGAAGATATTTCAAGTGATTCAGAACAACAACAACAACAAAATTGTTCATTACAACTATGTTCTTTATTATCCCCCGATGAGAGTAAAGTATTGGGACATATAAAATATAATGATAAAATCAGAACGATACCAAAATTTACACGTGTAACCAGAACAAATAAATATAATAATAATAATAATACAAAAATAAATCGTAGAAATAGTCCATTTAGAGAAGATATATTAGCAAAAAATTCATACATAGCTATGAAATCATTTCAATGGAAACAACAAAAAGAAAAAGAATTATTGAAAATGCAAAATTCAGATGATTTTAAGAAAAAAGATTTTATGAAAAATAGATTTACAGCTTTTAGTATAAAATCTAATTATTTTGCAGAATCTAACAAACATAAATTAATTTAATAATACTTTTATTTTAATAAATCAGCCAAAAAACCACCCATCGATGGTAATATATTCGCAAGATTGAAACCACCTTTACTTTGAGCATCATATTTTCTATGTGGAGGTGCATTTTCATCGCGTCCCAATATTTGATTCCCATTTTCCACTATGTCCGTTAAACTAATAATAATAATAATTGTATTGAACATACTTGAATGGTCTATTTATAGAAAATCTTTGTGTAGATGTTAATGTAGGAATTTGTTGATCTAAACCTCGTGCTTTTAAACCTAAAAAATTTGAAATTGAAATTTAAAAAAATATTATAATAAAAATTAATAAAAAAAAATTAAATATTGATTAAAATAAATATTTAAAAAAATATAAATTAAAATGTAACTAGAATAATACTTTAAAAATTAAATCATTAAAAAAATTATTTATTATGCAAATCAAAATTATTATACAGATAAATTAAAAAATAAAATACCCTGTTTAATAGCTGTTAATAATGAAGGATAGGTATGACCAAAAGGATTTGCAGTAAGAGCTGCAATAAAAGCAGTAGTCATTGCACCACCAGCTTTTGTCATATCTTGTTTATTTTGAACATCACATGCTGTTTGACAATCAAGACAGCCAGAAAATAATTGAACATCTCCCATTGTATAATATGGATATCCATCAATGTCCCAAGTTTGTTGATTCGATCTCCATGTGTATGGTAAATCCATTCCTGTGTGATATTTAAGTAATATATTTATTTAACCTGTCCCAGAATGGCAACAATCCATTAGAGCTGTTAATCTTGATCTATCACACAAAGGTTGGACAAGAGCTTCATGTATTTCATTATCAGTAATCATTCCTTCTTGAGCATAATCAACAGGACAAATTGTTTCATCTAAACCATCCTCTTCGAGACCCTTACAAAAGAAATAAATTGGTGAATTGTTCTTACATCATGATTTTGAATTTGTGCTCCATGCCCTGAGTAATGGAAAAAAAATAAATCCCCAGGTCTTGCATCATCAACTAGCCAGCTCATCGCCTAAATGAATTAGTTAAAAAAATTTGTTCATTACATAAAGTATATTTTGACGAGTTGGTTGGAATTTAGGATCTGGATTGTCATCTGTTAAAATAACCATAGCTTCAGGAAAATCTGGGAATCCATACAAATTTGTAAGCACTGCTTTCATTCTCGCTACATCGGGCAAACATCCCTGTAATTCTCCTTTTTGGCCAAAATAATTAATTCCAATTAACAAAGATTTTCGACGCCCTACAAAAAAAAAAAAAAAAAAAAAAAATACCTTGGCCAGAATATATCTCAGAAGATGATGGATACCCTAAAAAATTTTGAGAGCCAGAAGATGGGACAATATTTTGTGGTTGTCCCAATGGTGGATGTGGTGAAGTCATTGTTTGTTGTGTTGTTGAATTATATTGAGAAATTATTTGATTCAATAGTGAAGTTAAAGCAGTGCTGAAATTTCCTCCAGATTCATTCCAAGCACTGAGTATAAAAATATTGAGAAAAAAATTACTTTATTATTTGATCTAATGAAATATTTGGGAAAATACCCTGTAACGTTGATACAGGATCTTGAGATCTAAACATATTAGGTTGTTGCTGTTGTATTATAATTTGAGGTGATGATGAAGGTTGAACATTGCCTCCATAAACAGCTTGACTCTCTCGAGAAGAGGAATAGACTATTGTTTGAGGTTGTGGTGCCTATATCAAATTGAAATTAATTTGGAACTTACAGTATTTGTGACAATCACTCGAAGTTTACCTCCACTACTTCCATTCAAAGGGCCAACTGGATATAGCATATCAGTAAAGGACGCTGGCTTTAAAGAAAATTGATTGTCCACTACTTACTGGAACATTTGACAAATGAACACCGACTTGTCCCAAAGCATCATGGGCTGTTATTGCATCATAGTCCCAAATTTCGAGTATCAAAATCGGTGTGTCATGCTCAGCCTAAAAATTACCGTGTAAAGATTTTTGATGAAAATTTTTGTAAAAAAAACTCTTCTTACATTATATTCCAATACAAATGTCTCAATCCATACTGGATCCAGTGTTTTTTTGCATGTCTGTGTTTTATAGTTTTTTCCGCGATATGTGAACTGCAGAAAAAATTCACACAATTAATAGCCACCTTGACATATGGATCTGAAAGTCCATTCAAATCTGCCGCCCGTAAGCTGAGTGCAGAATGAATGGTTAAATGAAGTCGAACTGGCTGTATATAATTTTGAAATTGCATTTAATGAATAATGTTATAGATGTAAGCAACATATGCTGCATGCAACACAAATTTTGGAAAAGACATAACACCCTTTATACATACATGACTAGTTTGCGCAATGCATGCTTTCTCATTAATTGTTTCTTCTATTTTGGGCTTATAAGCTTTTGCTTCGCGAAAGATGATATCAGAAAAAGGTCGCGATTCTTGCAATTAGGTGCAAATTTTTGTATCTTGTAATCCGGCAGGTATGAATCCATGGCGATCTGGTAATGAAAACTTGCCAAGTGTTACCCGGTCTCCAAGTGCGTTTCAGCAATTTTGCTAATTCTTTGAGAATAGTTGATGAGGGTAGTCGTGACTCAGAAGACTCACATTTGCCCACAATCAATATTCATTATGATTTTAAACCAAAGGTAATTGAGAGTCTTGTAGGATTCTGTCATAGAATTGGATATTAGCGGAAACCCGAGCAAATGGTAGATTGAATACACTTGAAAAAAAAAATAATAGAAACAATGAAAATGCATCATGAACTTGAAATGAATTTACGTACTCAAGAAAAAAATCATGAAAGGATATTAACAGCACTATTAAATCGTCGTTTAATTCTACAACAATTAGAATTGCAAGAATTCAAAAATGTAAATAAAAAAAAAAATTTTTTTTTTTTTGCAGTACTTGACAATGAAAGGTCGCATAAACTCTGCTCATAAAAAAAGTGGTAGATTTCTAGCTCCTTTACCAGAAGAACTACGAACAGGTTTTTTTAAAATTTGAAAGAAAAAGTTTTTCAGGTTCAAATTTCAACCTTTCAAGACATAAAAAGATAAATAAAATTATAAATGAAGGCTGGAAAAAAAAAGCCTCGAAAGATATGCTTGAACCTGATGTAAATATATAATTGTTTTTTTCTTGTTTTCTTTTGTAGGCTGAAAAATCAGATATGTATCCATCAGAAGAAAAATTATTTCAATATAATAATAACTTTTATGAATTATTGACTAATCAATTTATATTGAGTTAACAGTCACAGATTTTTATGTGATGTCGTCTTATGATGAAGAGCAATTATTAGAGATTGAAGCTTTAGAATCATTATTTTCAAATTTTAATGAATTTAATAAATTTTCATCGAACGAATTTGAGTTAAATTTAAATCCCCATGGTTTCAATAATACTAATAGTTTTGTAAGTACGACATTGCATATTATTTACACAAATCAATATCCTGATACTCCACCAATATGGGAGCTTAAGAATCGTAAGATTTTATTAAAAAAAATTTTATTATTTTAGTTAAGGGTTTAGATTTGGGACAAGAAAAAGAATTAAATGATTTAATTAAAAAAGAAATTAATAATAATATTGGATGTCCCATGATATATATGATGGCAGAAGTTATACAGGTAATATTATTTTTTAAAATTTTTTTTTAAAGACATATTTATTATTACAAAATAAACCAACACAATCAAGTTATGATAAAATGGTAGAAAGAAAAAAAGAAGAAAATATAATTAATAATGATGATAATGATTCTATATGTTCTGAATCATTTAATGAAATTATAGAATTTAAAGGTTTATCTGATAAAGATTTATGTTCAATGGATGAACGTATAACAAAAGAAGAATTTCATTTTTGGCATAATCAACATTATAAAGATATGATTGCCAAAGGTATATGCTCAAACAAAGATATTCAAGATAATAGACCGACTGGTAAACAATTATTCCAAGAAAATTTCTTATCAAATAAAGAAGGTAATATATTTTTTTTTATATATATTTTTATAGTAGGTTTGATTTGGGATGATCCGGACCTGTTTTGTGGTGAAGACTGTGACTTTGAATAATAATAAATTATGTCAGAAAAACGTTTTGCCGTTGGTATTTTAGGTGGTAGGAAAAAAAAAAAAAAAAAAAAAAATCAGCAACTGGGACAGTGGGACAAAGATTTTTAACTTTACTCGAAAATCATCCTTGGTTTTATACAATTAAACTTGGTGCTTCTGAACGTAGTGCTGGTAAAAAATATTCAGAGGTAAAATTTAAAAATTTTTTTTTTTTTTTAAACTTGAAAAAATTTACTAAAAATTTAATTTTTTTTTTTTTTTTAAAAGGTCGTTAAATGGAAATTAAATTCTAATTTTATTATTCCTGATAATATAGTTTTAGATTGTTTGCCAGAATTATTTCATGATTGGTATGAATAAAAAAAAAATTAATTTTTTTTAGTGATTTAATTTTTAGTGGTTTAGATTCATCAGTTGCTGATTCAATAGAAACATCTTTTGCAAATTATGGTTTCCCAATATTTTCAAATGCTAAAAATCATCGTTATGATTCAAATGTCCCAATTTTACTACCTATGGTAATTGTTAATTTAAATTCAATTAATTAGATTAATTCAACACATTTAGATATTGTTTATTCTGATGTTTTGTTAAGTAAAGGTAAAAAAAAAAAAAAACTTTAAAAAAATCCTTTTTTCAAAAAACCTTTTTTTTTTTTTTTTTTGTTAAAAATAATTTCTCAAGGATATATCATAACAAATGCAAATTGTGCTTCGACTGGTTTAGCTATAGCTCTTGCTGTAAGATTATTTTTTTTTTTAAATCTGAAAAAAGCCCTTACATTCTAAATATGAAATATCTAAAGTCTTTGTAACAACTTTACAAGCTATTTCAGGTAAATTTTTTTTTTCTGTATTATTAAAGGTGCGGGTTATCCGGGGACATCGTCACTTGATATATTAGATAATGTTATACCATTCATAAATGGTAAGAAGACAAAAAAAAAAAATTTTTCTTAGAAGAAGAAGACAAACTTGAAATTGAGCCAAACAAAATTCTCGGAACTTATGATATACATATAAATCCTTCAAATATAATTATATCTGCAATGTGTCATAGAGTTCCTGTTGTTGATGGTCATACATTATCAGTAAGTTTTCCATATTCTAAAATTATTGCAATAGATTTCAATTAAATTTAAAGATCCTCCTCGAGATATTGTTAATGTTGCAAAAAATATATGGAATTCTTATGAAATTCCTGAAATTATTAGAAATTTACCGAGGTAAAAAAATATTTTTAAATTTAATTTTTAGTTGTCCCAAAAAGATTTATTTAATACGTGATGAATTAGATAGACCACAACCACGTTTAGATAAAGATACAGGTAATATTTAAGAAAAAAAAAATTTTTCAAGGAAATGGAATGACTACTGTTATAGGAAGAATTCGAGAATGTCCAATTTTTGATCTCAAATTTACAATTATAAGTCATAATACAATTATAGGTTAAAAAAAAAAAAAAAAAAATTTTTTTTTTAGGTGCTGCTGGTGGTTCAATTTTAAATGCAGAATTAGCAGTTGCACGTAATTTTATCAAAAATAATAAGTTTGTATGACGGGAGTTAGAAATTTTTTAATTATTCCACATAACACTCTAAATGTATAATAAATTAATTAAATCTTACTCTTGGTACATATTTTATATTTTTTTGTAAAGAAGGTGGTGATTTATCTTTTTTTTCATTATAATTTTTTTTTAAATCTTCTAATGAATTTTCTAATATTTTAATTCTAAAAAAAAATTTTATATATATTTAATTTACCTTGCTGAAAGTTGTTGATTATTTTGAATCTCAATTTTAATATTATTATTTTTTTCATAAATTTTTTCTTTTAATTTTGAAATCTTAAAAAAACTTAATAAATATAAAACTAACTTCAGATAAATAATTTTCATTTTCATTTTTATTTCTTTCAATAATAATAAATGTTTCTTTTTTTAAATCATCAAATTGTTCTTTCTGTTCTTGTACTGTCTAATTTATAATATTATATTTAAGCTCACTATATTTAATAATTCTATTTCTTTTTTTGCTAAATACAAATTTTTTTTCATTTCTTTTATTTCCATTTTTTCTTTTTGTTCATTATTAAGTATATCATTTGTGTCTGTAGATGCATTATACTTTGGTAATCTATTCGATATATTATTTGTTAATTTATTTATAATCTTAAAAAAAAAAATTTTTTTTTTATTTTAAATTTACCTCATGTAATTCATGCTCTCTTTGAGCTGCTTTATTATGTTCAGAAAAAATAATTTCTTTAAAATCTTTTTCAGCTGATGCTGCAGAATTTGTCAATAAATTAATTTTTTTTCCCAAACTTTTTAATTCAAATTCATTTTTATTATTATTACATTTCCAAAATCTTATTATTGTAAAACATAAATCAAAAATATAATCTATAATTTCATCATTATAAATTATTTTATTAAATAAATTTTCAAAAAAAAAATCTATATAAATTGTATTATTATTTATATTTTTAATGATAATATTATCAATTTTTAATGAATTTTTATAAGTATTTTCTATTTCAATAATTTGAAATTCAATATTATCTAAATTAAGTTTTTTATAATTTTGTATTTCTTGTATTATTTAAATTTATGTTTTCTGTTGATGAAATTAAAATTTTTTTGTTTTTTGATAATAATAAATCTCTTAATCTGTTAATTTCATTACATGATTCTTTTATTAATTTAGAATAATTTAATTTCAAATTTGAATTTTCAATTAAAAGCGTCTCTCGTTCAGCTGAAAATTTTAAAAAAAAAAAATATATTACCTATTAATAATTCAAGTTTTTCAGATAAAGAAGATTTTTCATTAATTAATTTATTTTCTTTGATTATATTTTTATTTGCATTTATATTTAAATATTTAAGATCTAATTGTAATGTTTGTATGTCGGTTGCTGTAAAATTAATATAATTTTTTATATACCTTGATGAGATATTTTTTCTAATAAATATTTATTTTCATCAAAAAAAAAAAAAAAAAAAAAAAAAAAAAAAAAAAAAAAAAAAAAAAAAAAAAAAAAAAAAAAAAAAAAAAAAAAAAAAAAAAAAAAAAAAAAAACTAACCTTAGAATCATTAAGAATGGTATAAGCATTTTCCGACTCTTTAATTTGATTTTTTAAGAAATTTAATTGTACTTCCTTCAAAAAAAAAAATAATTTGAAAAAAATAATTAGAGAAAATTACAATTTCATTTTTATTATCTTCCAGTAAACAATTTTGCTCCATGATGAATTGATTTTCATCTATAATTTTTTCCAGATTATTTATTTTTTCTTCAAGACAATTAATACGAAAATTATTTTTCTAAAAAAAAAAAAAACATTTAGAAAAAAATGAATACTTTTTCAATTGAAGAAATTTCTGCTTCATAATCAGATTCACAGTCATATAATCGTTCTTCTAAATTTTTAATTTCTAATAAAAATTGTTTATTTATTTTCTAAAAAAAATTCATATTTTTTGTTTTTATAAATACCTCATATTCTTCTTTATTTTTTTCAATCAATTTAATTGATTCATTTTCAAGATTTTCATTAATTTTTTTTGCTTCAATCAATTTCATATCTAATTTAATTTTTTCTGATTCATAATTTTTTTGTCCTTCATTTAAATTCCTCAAAAATTCATCATGCTTATTTTGTAATCCAACAATTTCATTTTGGGACTCTAAATATTTATTCTGTATTTCA
>JAPYZD010002328.1:0-54654 GCA_030522725.1 Ichneumoninae sp. B BG-2022a | reverse complement strand
CAATTTTTCGCGTTTTTTTCTTTTTCTTCATTTTCACCTTGCTCGCTTACATAGTTATGCCGGTGTAGCATCATCGCCGCAGGCTCGCGCTATAAACGTGACGCTTCTCTCGCGGCACGAGCGTCTCGGTTTACGTAACTTCATCGATGCTTCGCTCGGGAGATGCACGTACTTTACGTGTGTACGACACACGGTGGGAATGAGAGGTGAATTAAAAAAAAATGAAAGATAAATAATTATTTTTTTTGTCCCCGGTTTTTAATCCTTTACGCGATCTTAGTCATGCTTCGGAGTGAGTTGCGCCTCGATCTCATGAGAAAGGACATTCGAAATTACCGATCTTTTTTTTATCGTTGGATTATTATTATTATTAAATATTTTTCCACAAACGGGAGAATTTAACGCACATTAAAAAAATGTAAAAAAAAAATAAAGAGTCCGATTTTATTGTGTTTGTGATGTCGAATGAGTTTTAAGAGATTTAAGGTATAGAGCAAGACCAAGCTGAATCGCTTGACTAACTCGATCTTATTTATTTATTTTCTTATCTTATTATTATTATTTTTATTTTCGTTCCCCTTCCCCCGTTATAATATCTCCTGCCCGGCTTTCTTTATCTCTCCGCCTTCTTCGCCGTGTATTCCCGAGGCTCCGGTGGGCGAGCGTGAGCGAGCGTCAATCAAAAAGCGTACGGTTACTTTAATTAACTAAGTCGGCCGGTGGGATCGGAGAGATAGAGACGGGGAGGGAATCCATCGCGGTATAAAAGTCCAGGGCTGGAAGGAAGAGCGCGGGGAAAGGTCGAAGATAGCACGATCGGCGTTCTCTCCTCCATCGGCACGACGAGGGTACAACAGGGGGTGCGCGGTTGACTCTCTCCGGCGCGCCCGAGGACTATAACTCCGGGCGCGGCGTCACGTCAAAACGAGTTCATTAAAACCCCGCTTCGGGGGCCGCGAAGGCGGTCGCGCGAGATCGACACAAAGTCCTCGTATGGCAGTTGCAACACACGTCGAAAATACTTGAGTTTTTCCGGGATTTTTTTTTTTCTTTTACGAACTCACATTGTTCCACGTTTTGCGCGTCGGAAGGAGGTTCGTGGGTTCGAGATATAACTCTTGACCAGAAATTACCACCATCGTTTTTTTTTTTCTTTTTTTCATTAGTTTTATAATTTTATTTTCTTGGTAAATTTTATGTATGCGTATTCTTTTTTATGAGAAAAAAAATGTTTTTCCGGGTTTTTGCGAACTTGAGTTGTTGCATGTTTTACAATATGCATTCAAGAAACAACTCGTGTGCAAAAACGATTCTTTTTCCATCGATTATGCAATTCTTTTTCTTGCCAATTTTTTTAATGTTAATTTCATAATCTTATCTTGACAATTTTTTTTTTTTTACAAGAACAAGATACTTTAATATTTCCGTTTTTTTTTCTTGAAACTCTTAATGGTTCCACGTTAAAACGCGGACGTCAAAAGAACGTTCGTACATTCGACAACTAACTCGTCCACAAACGATCACAATTCTTTTTCCCCTTCATTTCACAATTTTTTTTTCATAGTAATTTTTTTCACGCTAATTAAAAAATGTTGTCTTCTCGATATTTTTTTTTACCACAAAAAATGATGTGAGCCGTCATCATAGTTTAATTTAATAATTTTGCATCCATTCGTGAAAATTCATTGGCAGTAAAAGGCGTCTGGATCAGTAAAAAAAATGTGTATTTAGCGAATAGAAAATGTAATAATAAAAGATAAATAAAAATAAAAAAATCGAAAGGACTTCGTCCTGTGAGTCCACGCGCGCGCGCCCTTTATGCTTGTTCGCATTTATGTTGCTTTCGTCGTGTTCCTCGGTGTGCTTCTGTAGACAGCGGCGCGCGCTCGCGAGCGACCGAGCGAGCAGCGTGCCGGCGCGAATAAATCTCTTTCTAATTGCTCGGTGAAAAAGCGAGAGGTTGCACGGCATATGGCGCCCGACAAAGGCGGCGTTCGACCACGGGGGGACAACGAGCGACTTCTCTCTCTCTCTATATATATACCGAACGTGCCGCATATTTCGTCCTGAGCTTTTGCCGGCGCGCAGACGGTCGGTCAACGAACAAGAAGTCGCGCCGTCCTCCTTGTAAAATCGCTCAAATTTTATGACGTCCTCGGAAGGTTAATAAATGTCTTCGACAATTTTTTCAAATTTTTTTTTCCGATAAAAAATTCAATCCTTCGTCGAAGTGATTTTTCACTTCTAAATGCTGCTTCGGCGGCATTAATAGAAACCTTATTTAAACAATTTTATCGTGGAGACCCTCGAACCGCCAAGCCGAGAATAACGAACTAAATGCTGGTATTAACACAAATTTAGGCAAAAAAATAAGTCCTGCGAAAATCGCAAAAATTTTGTGACGTCCGCCGATGGTTAATAAATGTCATCGACCATTTTTTCAAATTCAATTTTCTCCAAATCCATTTTTTCTAAATTAAATTATTTGAAATTCGATAATTTCAAATCCAATTATTTCAAATTCAATTATTTCAAATTCAACGTCTCACTGAAGAGATGATTTCGGCGGATCCAAAGTTTATTTTTAAAAAATGTTATAACGGAGAACCGCCCAGCCGAGAGTAACGAAATAAATAAAATAAAATATAAAACGAAATAATAAAATAAAAAATAAAAAAAACCTCGAGACGAACGGAAAGATCGAAAGTGAATGAACTTAGGTGAACCGTATGTTCGGTCTTCTATATCTGGCTCCACGACACCCACTGCCCTTTGCAACATAGCGCGCCATGGTTTCGTATTCCGGTTGCGCTACTTGGTAACGTGCCCTATACGCCCGGTGTAAAAGCCGATCCACCGTAGTGCGGAAAGTACAGCCGAGCGATCCATAGAAACCTGTGCTATAACCGACACAAGGCCTTCATCGATATTTACAGTCGTGGGAGCGAGAATCGCATAGCTCACAGTCATTCCTGAGCCCTCTTCCTTACTTACTTTTTTTTTCTCCGCCGACACCTGGTGTTGGTTGATCAGACAACGGCAAGACAGAAGAAAAAGGAAGACCCAAATTTATGCAAATATCCCGTGAAAATTTAGAACCACAGCCGCCACGATGCGGAATATATAAATATATAAGGAACGTGCGACGTCGGGCCGAGGCGTCGTTCTCCAACTTCGCGTTGTGCGCGCAACAGCGGGACGGAGAAGAAGACGAAGCTCATTTTTCGCCAGTAAAAACGCGATTGTCTCAATGTGTTTTTTTTATTATTATTATCAATAGAGAGTTGATATTACGAAGTATTCGATGATGATGATGTTCCGGGTCAGGAGGACAATGTCGATATTATGTTGTTGAGTTGAACTCAAAGTTTGGCAAATTTGAAGCAGTTTTGACGGCGAAAAAAAATTTTTTATCGATTTTTTTTAAATTTCTTATATCAAAAATTATCAAATTTTATTTCCGAAGGTCGTAACAGCGATCTGTATCAGACGTAATTGATTCAGTATTATCAACCGATTTTAAAGCAATTTTACCAATGCAAAAGGAGCTACAGACGTTCAGAAGATTTTCGCGAATTTTTTAAATTTTCGGGTATCAAAAATGATCGATTTTTACTTCCTAATTTTTCTATATCAGTTTTCTATATTCTATATATTATATATCAGACTGAGTAAATTCGACATTGTCAGACCGAGATAGATGTAATATTTTCAAAATTTTTTGCAATTTTAGCCTTTCGCATTTCCCAAGATTGGAATAGAAAAAACAAAAATAATAATAATACTTGAGGCTGCCCGATTAAATAAGCTCGCCTGTCTTTCCGTAAGCTCGATTTAGTCGAGAAACTTAGCCAGTAGTAAAAGGGCATTCGCGCTCAGGCCGCTTCCGTCGGCTCTCTTTGCATCTCTCGGTCCCGAGTTCTCGCGTTGCTGCGCCTCTGCAGCGCTCTCGTTAAATTCTGTCGATCGTCGATGCTGTTGCATACCCGATGAGGGATCACGAGGGGTCCGTATTCGCCCGGAGGCCGAACTCGGCTCGATGCGCTCGGCATTAGGCGAAAAATAAATCCGACTATCGATGCTGCTCGGGAGTAAACGCGAATCGGGCCGCGATTAAGCTTAAATATTCATGAGACCTCTGCAACAACATCGTTGCATCCGGTAATAATTTTTCAGTGGTTATGTTGCTCAGTGGAAAAAAAATGCAGTAGTCGCCAAAAAATATTCAGTCCATTTTTGCGTCCCGACCTATCAGAGACGATAGGTCGGGACGCAGACTTCTCCCCCCCATACACCCAGAAAAATATTTATTTGATTTACATAAATATTTATTTATTTTAAATAAATATTTATTTTATTTAAATAAATATTTATTTCATTTAAGTAACTATTTACTTAATTTCAAAAAATATTGATTTAATCCAGTGCGCATGCGCGATGAAGTTCCTACCTCCGAGTCGGCGCGCGTTCCGGTACCAATGTAATTGCTTCCGAATCGTCCGGTCCGTGTTATTCACCGAGCACCCGCTTGTCACCTACGAGTGAGGTAAAAAAAATGGAAACCTCCGATGCACAGCCCAGTTCGCTACAGCCCGGAGAAATTTTGCGGCGTTTCGAGTGCATGGTTATCTTATCGCTAGAAGTGTGTGATACTTCATTGATGCGCTTCTAAGGCCACTGTGCGTAACTGTGTATGCGATAAAACGTTAAAAAAAAAATGAGACTCGAATTACCCGTTTACGAGGGCAATTATGCCTAAAGAAATTGCACCGGCGGAGTCACGATAAACCAGCATATAAGTGGTCGCGAAAAAAATATATCATAACTATTATCACGAGAAAATAGTAGCTTCCTCGCTTCAAAGCTAAACAGAGTACGCTAATAATCCGTGAGCCAGCGACATCGAATTGCACCCGCGACTCAGTGGGGCGTGCGGCCGCACTTATAAATATAAATATAAATATAAATATAAATATAAATATAAATATAAATATAAATATAAATATAAATATAAATATAAATATAAATATAAATATTTTTAATATATAATTTTTGTAGTCAATGGGCTTCGATTTGATGGGCCGTATGGGCTCCACGTATAGTATGAGCTAATTTTTATTCGCGAATGAAATCGGAGTGGCTTGGGGAAGAGAGGTGCCCGCGCGTTCGCAACGAAAGTGGGGATCGAAATTTACTCGACCCCTCTGGCGGCACGCGGGAACCCCCGTCGTTCTTCCTCAATGATCCAATCTTCTACTTGTTATGCATGTATATATATATACGTACATGTGTATACATAGTTATGTAGTTTACGCACAATGTACGCGCGGTCAATAAAAAGATCACCCGAGGCTCCCGAGATAAAAACTTTCTTTCTCGCGTCGCTCCGGCTAAGGCGTACAATGGCGTATGTCAATATTTTTATTTTTATATATTTTTAATTAGATATTTAAATAAATTTTCAATTTTTCGACCCCGTCGGGGAAAGAAAATTCTTTCAATAAAATTAAATTTTCTTTGTAAAATTGACCGAATTTAGACAAATCTTTTACCACAGGCGCGCCGACGTTACAATTGAAGTTCAAGGTATGAAAAATCGTTCGATACGAAAGATCGACGAGGATTTAAAGAATTTCAATTTTTCAATACTGCCCATAGATTCAGTCTTGTAATTCGATAACTAACCCCCCTCCAATCGGGAACCAATCCGGAGACGAGTCGTGGAACAGCATGAGATTCGCGAGGGGGATTCCCCGACGACAAAAGAACACGAAGTGGACATTCACCCCCCGGCCCGCTGTGTTTACCCTTTTTGCCGAGGGTGTTCGATAACAATATTCCGAGTATATTTTTTTATTTCATTTTTTATTACATCTAATGTCCCATCAGCCGCTATGGTTATTAGCGAAGGGACTTACTATTTTTGTTCCTTTAATGTAAACCGTGCCTTTTCGGGGTTTACTCAGTGTGAGTGAACGTTAACCCTTTAAAGGACGGCGTACGACAGGTGATTCACCACTTTGAATTAAAGAAAAAATTAATTAATTAATAATTAAAATTAATTCAATTAATTAATAATTGAAACTTCATATTTGTAAAAAAAAAATGTTAATGAAAAAATTAACAATCTTCGTTATTAAGGGTCGAATTTTAAGATCTTAGTTTCAAATTAAGATTGCTCTTCAGATCGAACTTAAGATTAAAGTTTCTCCCGAATTTCATTGCGTGTCTAAGATTTTATCTTAAGTTCAAACCTAACTTCGTGCTTAAGTTTGTCCCTAAATTCGATCATAATGTCGTGCTTAAGACGGATCTTAAATTCGACCTTAACATGAAACTCGAACTACATTCGAAATTTGATTTCGGCCTTAAGTCCCTACCCAACATCAAACTTACGCCCAAAATTATGCACGCAACAAACTTTGACATTAAGTTCGATCTCAAGTGTCTTAAAATCTAGCGTCTTAAAATCCGACACTAAATAAATTAAATAATTTTTTTTAAGTATGCTTCAACCACTCAACTGTACTTTTTGGCTCTCGGCAACAGTCGCTCAACGCCCCCTAAATAATTCTTGACTATCGATTTTCTCAGTGAACAAAAATTCTTTCAATTCGCGCCGCAGCGCGCGCAACTGAGCGTGCGAATTTGTTGCATTATGCTTTCACGTCGGGACTCCCACAATTAATACACTCGACGAAAGTATTTCTACTAATTCTTTTTCAGACTACAGTCATACAATATACACACATACATCTATCCATACATACATACATACATACATACATAGTATACATAACCCTTCTCGCATGCCCGTTTCCTGCCGGGCATCGGTGATGCGCAGTGCCACTTTAACAACGACGAAATTCCCCTGCGCGATCCCAACGAGAGAGACTCGCCGACTACCGGTGATTTCTCTCCCCTTTCTCTCTCCCCCGTCCATCTCTTCCTCTCTCCATCGCTCATTCGCTTTTTTCTCACTCGTGCTCTCGCTTTTGTTATTTATTGCTACGTTTCTGTTGTCCTTGTGTGTATGCGTTCGTTTTTTTTTCTCCGTTGTTGGCAATCCATTCTTTGCCGCTCGTTCCAGTCTTCCTTCACTACTCCGGGCCGTGTGCGTCGCTGCGAGAAGCGTGCTCGCGGTTTGCTCAAACGGGCGACGGAGGAGCAGGGCAGTGCGAAACGGCGCGCGGAGAGAGAGACGAGCTCGGGAGCTCGAAGACGAAAAGGCGAGGGAAGTGGAGGAAGAAGAAACGGGCAGAAAGAACAGTGACTGACGTGGACGAGGGAAGCTTATGAGCCAACGAAGCGCGCTTCCATGTCACGGACGGTTTTGCGCCGTGGGTACAAAAAAAAAATAAATAAATAAATACATAAATAAATAAAAGTATTAAAAAAAGAGGCAATAAAAATCGTAGCCACCGGGACGATAATCGAAATTCTGTGGAGTTGAAAAAAAAAAATTAATAAATCGTAGACAAGTTCTCATTTTTTGGAATACGACAATTTGGGTAAAATGCATAGTGTCATTTATTTTTACAGTTTTTTTTTAGTTGGTTAGGCAAGTGTGGACCCGAAGAGGAGGTTCTTTAAAGTAGGAATCTAATTTACCATGCGGCGTTAATGAATTTCACGTCGATTCCTCTCTACCGAGACGCTCGTCGGCGCGCTAAGGTGGAAAATCTATTTTGCCACTGTCCTATCTGAGATCGAATACGAATAAGGCTCCTCTTCGCGCACGCTAAGTCTTCTTCCTGTCCGCTGCTACGTATTCGTGAATCCGATGGGATTCACTAACTTCCTATCGAAATTTCGGGCGATGCTCCGAAATTGCGGTAGGAAGCGCAAATATCGAGATAAAGTAAAATAAAGTACAGTAAAGTAAAGTAAAGTAAAGTAAAGTACAATGCAAAGCAAAGGAAAGTAAAGTACAATGCAAAGCAAAGGAAAGTAAAGTACAATGCAAAGAAAATGAAAGTAAACTATAATGCAAAGCAAAGGAAAGTAAAGTACAAAGCGAAGCAAGAAGACTGAACGCCAAGAAGCGAGATAAAGAAAGCCTGAGACTTGCGTTCGTCCCGATGTATTCTCTAAATTTCGAAGTGCCTTCGCATAAAACGGAAGTAACAGTTGACACCAGTGACGAGCAAAAAGCACACTACCGTTCGTACAAAAAAATTAAACAAAAAATCAGCGCGCTAAGGTGGAAAATCTATTTTGCCACTTTCCTATCTCGATCGAATAGAAATAAGCCCCCTCATTTACTCGCCAAGTCTACTTCCTGTCTACCAGTTCACATTCACAAGTCCCATCGTCCAAAATCGCGAATATCGAGATCTTCGACGATAAAGTCTGAAGGCCGACAGTCTGAAACTTGGGTTCTTGCCGATATCTTCTCTAGATTTCGAAGTGCGCTCACGTAAAACGGACGCAACGGTTGACACCCGTGACGGGCGAAGCACACTACCGTTCCCTCCGCAGCCTATAACGTTCGTATACTAAAAAAAACAAAAAAAAAAAAAAAAAAAAAAAAAAAAAAAAACAAGCTCCTGTTCTGTGTGCATGCTCGAAGCGACGCGTGCGAAACAATCGGACAGGCTGCCTGTGTGTCTCGGTGTGTGGGTGCGGAAAGCCGCCACTGTACTATAACCCCGTCACCGTTTCCTTTGTACACCGATCTCCATTTGT
The DNA here is from genome assembly GCA_030522725.1 of Ichneumoninae sp. B BG-2022a. NCBI lineage: Eukaryota > Metazoa > Arthropoda > Insecta > Hymenoptera > Ichneumonidae > Ichneumoninae sp. B BG-2022a. Next base: position 45,966 of record JAPYZD010002328.1, on the reverse strand, counting down.
TATTTTTGTACATATTCATAACGTCGACTCGTTGCGTAACCCTCCACGGCTCCGTACGTATTTCCCCGGCCGGCGGCTATTCTGTCTCCTTCCGCGGGATAGAGTGCGGATAGAGCGTACCGTATAGACCGAGCGAATTGTCATTAAGAGACGAGGTAGTTTAAGTAGCGCCAGTTTCGTGTCTCTCGAAATATAATTTATTTAATTTATTAATAACGACAATATAATAGCTTCCGGTCGGAGGAGTACGGAAATATCTTATTTTTCCACGTGAGCCCGATGACCGCGGGCAACCCCAACGCGACGCACCCTCGATGCCTAATCACCGCTCCCAGAAAACCATCAAAACTCCTGAGGGCGCACCAATTTTTCGACCCGCCAACGCATTTACTGGCACGAGGCGAGATCGTCGAATTTTCGTTATGAGCACTTTTGGACTTTTAGCGGCGAAAATTATGTCGCTGCGGCTACGAGGGAGACGAGGCTTTTGACTTCTTACCGTTTAAGAAAAATCGAAATTCGATAACAATGTAGTATTTTGCAAGTGGAACTTGTGCAGAATTACGAGCGTTTTTACTTTTCGAGGCTGAAATTATAATCGCTCGATGCGATTAAAAGGAGACGATGCTTTTGACTTCTTAACGTTTAAAAAAAAATCGAAATTTGATAACAATCTGATATTTTGCAAGTAGAACTTATGCAGAATTATGAGCGTTTTTACTTTTCGCTACAGAAATTATAATAGCTCGATGCGATTAAAAGGAAAGGAGTCTTTTGACTTTTTACTGTTAAAAAAAAAGCGAAATTTGATAACAATCTAATATTTTGCAAGTAGAACTTATACAGAATTACGAGCATTTTTACTTTTCGCGCCTGAAATAATAATATCTCGATGTGATTAAAAGGAGACGAGGATTTTGACTTATCGCCGTCTAAAAAAATCGAAATTCAATACCAACATAATATTCTACAAGTACAAGTTACACAGAAGAGTTACTATCCTGGCAGACGGACCGACCGACGAACGAACAGAATGCTGTTTTGCACTTTAGGACATGCCAAACACGTGTTTAGACAACAATCCGAGCAGAAATGAAAAATAAGAAAATTCCTTCGATACTTTCTCTACATTTCGAAGTGCATTCGCATAAAACGGAAGTAACGGTTGACACCGGTGACGAGCAAAAAGCACACTACCGTTCGTATCAAAAAATTAAATAAATTCAGCGCGCTAAGGTGGAAAATCTATTTTGCCACTTTCCTATCTGAGATCGAATACGAATAAGCTCCCTCTTTCGCGCGCCAAGTCTACTTCCTGCCTGCCAGTTCACATTCACAAGTCCCATCGTCCAAAATCACGAATATCGAGATCTTCGACGATAAGGTCTGCAGGCCGACAGTCTGAAACTTGGGTTCTTGCCTATATCTTCTCCGGATTTCGAAGTGCGCTCACGCAAAACGGATTTTTTTTTACACCCAGAAAAATAATTTATTTGATGACCACCGTTTATTTGGTTTAAGTAAAATATTTATTTGATTCAAATAAATATTTCATTTAAGTAACTATTTACTTAATTGTAAATGAATATTTATTTAAATCAAATAAATATTTTACTTAAACCAAATAAACGGTGGCCGTCAAATAAATGATTTTTCTGGGTGTACTTTAGGACATGTAAAACACGTGTTTAGACCATACTCCGAGCAGAAATGAAAAATAAGTAAATCCCCTCGATACTTTCTCTCCTTGCGTACTCCGTTCGTGACGAGAAAGTGTTAAAAAAAACAAAACATTGACAAATTGTAAGAAAAAGCCTGCAGAAGTGCATTTTACTTTTTCCGCCGGTGCAAAAAAAAAGAGCTCGGAGGAGTCTCTCAATTATTTTTCCCATGAGCGTTGTTTATGGCAGTTTCCAGCGAGGATGCCCGGCCAGATCCGAGAACAAGGCAGAGCTCGTCATAGCGTACACTCCCGTTTCGTAGGTGGGTACCTTCGTCACGGTGAGCGAGCCTCGTCGTCGTGGTTTACCGGGACAATCGCGAGAGCGCGCGTTCTTTGCGCGAGAGTACTCGAAGCTCTCTCCGGAGACAGGCGTTGGTCGAGAGAGCCTCGTTTCGCGATAGCACGACGGGGGAAGAGCGGGACGGCAGCGCGCGATGCCAAGAAAGAGACGAAGAGGCGGTGGCGCGGCCTTCTTATTCTTCTTCTTCCTCCTCTATTTCCATCGTCCTCTTCGTCTTCTTCTCGGTGCTGTTGGTCGCTGCTGCTGCTGCTGCTGCTGGGACGGCGAAGTTGCAACCTGGCCAAGGAGCGAGGACAGAGGGGAAACGAGGGGCAAGGAGAATGTCGTGCCGTGCTCATCGAGGTGTAGTTCCTCGTCCCCTGGATGGTCGTTCCTGCGAGCCGTGGTCAGCGTCCCACTAAGCCACGGTCGCCCCGTTCTCCTTGCCTGTTCGCTAAATTGCTCCGCGCCACCACCTACCTACTCTCCGACAGCACTCAGCTTCTTCGCTCCTCTGGATAACGAGTAATAAATGAAAAAATTCTACATTTTTTTTCGGTTCGGGCGAAAAATGATAACAATTGTTTTAAGTATTTAAAAAAAATGTTTGTAGATGTTTTGTATACTCGGCTCCTTCACTGTTTAATGAGAAACATAGAAGAATGTGAACATTTAACAAATTTGGTACCAGGATAAGCAGAAATGATTTTTTTGAACATGGAAACAAAAAGAAGAATTTAGTTACGGCAATTAATTTATCTTGCCTGTTCACTAAATTGCGCCGCGCCACCACCTACCGACTCTCCGACAGCACTCAGCTTCTTCGCTCTTCTGGCTAACGAGCAATAAATGAAAAAATTCTACATTTTTTTTCGGTCCAGGCGAAAAATGATAACAATTGTTTTAAGTATTTAAATAAAATGCTTTTAAATATTGGTGGAGGCAGGAAAGATTTTTGTATACTCGGCTCCTTCTCTGTTTAATGAGATTTTTTTACATTTAATGAAATTTTTTTTAACATGGAGACAAAAAGACGAATTTAGTTATCGTAATCAATTTATCAACTTGATTGAAAGCCAATACACTATTTTTATTTTGGCGGCAACTTTTTTTTCGGCTTCGACAGCATATCTTTACTGTAGCTACGGTAAATTGATGATGATCAACACTTCGTTAGACAAACATAACAATTTTTATGCGTTAAGAAATTTTTCGATATTTTCTGTAGTATATCGAGAAATCATAATTTTTATCGATATCATCGATCACCAATGCTGCAACGGTCCAGAGGACATTGGTAGTCCAAAGGATCTTCCCGTTCACCGGACGATCGTAACAAAAATAATTGCGGCAAAAGTAATTTTTTTGAACATGAAAAAATAAGGAACAATATAGTTACAGTAACTAATTTACCTATTTAATAGTGATAAAACAAACTATTTTTGCTGTGGCAACAATAAATTATCTCTGTTAGAGAAACATAACAATTTTTCTCTGTGAAGATATTTTTCAAAAATTGTCCTCTATTACTACGTCAAGAAATAATTATTTTCATGAATACCATCGACCACCAATGCAGTAACAAAAGATCTTCCGGACCCGTAGCTAAGATCTTCCCGTCCAATGTCGACCGGAACAATGAATACGATTAAATCTCTTCACTTCTCCAATTCGCCGCATCAAAGATCTTTTTCAAAAATGATTGTAACCCCGCACGGATCATCCGTAAGAATTCCTCTGTATCCGATCGCACCCAAACGCGCCTAATGTCCCTGCCAGCCTCGCGAAGACGTTTTCATTCAACGTCTAATTCCATCCTTAATTCCTAATTTAATTGCCAGTGAAAGCGGCTGATGCTCTCCGCGACACAATCGGTCGCTTAAACCGGTATTTATCGAGCGAAAGATGAAGAGAGATTGAAATATATGGGCTGCGCGTTTGTTCCGTCGTGGAACGGAGGCGCCTGACTATTAACCCCGACAATGCAACAAGACAGTTAATCCAATAAAAGAGAGTCGGTTCGAGCTACTCCCTCGCAACGTTGTGGCATTCGTTCGTGTGTGTCTGTCAATGAATCACGTGTACATAGAGAAGCCATATGCTGTCACGCCACTGCTCCATTCACGTTAATAAGGCGTGAACCCGATGGGGTCACAATCAGCTCGTTAACTGGGTTAAGGCTGCGGACACGTTGCCGGCACGTTACGCTGGGCCTCTAATGGTGTATTGCATTAGCGCGAACGGCATGGATATACGGAGGGCTAATATCGATCGGGAGCCATCGAGATCCCGGCTACGATCGACCGATCGATAGCGATCGGCTTCCCCCACCACCGCGCCGCGTTGCGCATAGCTCGGTGAGTCATCGAAAGTTCTCTTGGCAAGTGAGAAGCGACATTTAAAAAAATGCTAACCGTGTATAGAGTTGAAAAAAGGGTTTGTGTATTTGAGGACAATTTGATGTTGGGCAACTTTTGCTCGGTGAATCACTGAAGCTTCCTTTCGCAAGGCGGAAGTAACATTTTTAAAAATTGCTAACCGTGTATTATAGGGATAAAGAAAAGGTTTGTATGTTTGAGGACGGTTTGTCTCGTTGGGCGACTTTCATGATTTTTGGGGCCAATTTCAGGATTAAGAATGATTCGGGACCAACAGACGGACAAGTTTGTAGCAAATGACTTTTTACTGGTCTACCGATTTTAGGAAGTCATTTTTTTACTGGGTAGGTTGCAAGTCGACTCCCGTCGAACTTCCTTGGTATGAATTTTATGCGATGAGATAAGGGTTCAAAAAATCTGAAAAAATGTAGTAACATACTCCAACTTTGAGATACATTGTCAAATTTTTTCAGATTTTTTAGGCCGTTATTAGAGACAAGAATGTTACCTGACGGGACAAAAAGACGGACAAATGTGTAAGTCGTTCTCCCTCGAACCGCCCTGGCAGAAATTTTATCCGATGAGATAAGGGTTAAAAAAATCTGAAAAAATCCAGTAACGTCCTTCAACTTTGAGGTACATTGTTGAATTTTTTCAATTTTTTTTATTAATCCCTAGCGGATAAAATTGTTTGCCGAAATGGTTTGGAGACGAATGTTGATAGTAGCGATTGTGGACTGAGAGGAGGAGGAACTCAGCGGCGGGAATTTACGGTAAATTTTGTCCCCTGTCATTTGGCAGGACGCGGAGAGTGGGACTCGCTGGTTAACGACTCCGCGAGTCCCGGGGACGTCCGTTCCCATGGAAAACTGTGAGCGAGGCTCCGGGAAGCTCGTAGCGGGAATCGGTTTGTACGCAGTCGCGTTATTGGGTCCGGTGGTCGAGTGGCCGGCGGCTCTCGGGGTTCCGCTCGGGCGAGTGGAGGAACTCTCTTGGATGTGTATACGAATCGCAGCTGGTGCAAGCCGCGGGGCCCCGTTCGAGCGGTTCGACCAGACGAACAACGGGCCCGATAGCCAGGCACCTTTTACCCACCAAAAGATCGCGTGTGTCCTAAGAGTCACCGCAAACGGTGGTTAAAAAAAAAAATGACTATCGCCAGACACAACTTACGAGTTTCGCGACTAAAATGAGACAATCGTTCGCTCACCGACGGCGGTTCAAGTGGACAATGACTGTACCGTTTGTCCCACAGACTGCAAACCGTCTGCGGCTTTTCACGTTCCAACCTTTGAATCCTCGAACATACGCATTATTTGAAAAATGAAAAAAATGGTAAAAATTGGCTTTTTCGTGCTGTCAAAAGAATGCAAAATTAACATGAAATAAATTGCAAAATTAACATGAAATAAAATGCAAAATTAACGAGAAAAAGATGCCATATTGACAAACAAAAAACTGATAAATTAACAAGCAAAAATCTTATAAAATTACCAAGAGAAAATGTAAAATTACAAAAAAAAAATAACAATTGCAAAATTATCACCAGAAAATCTTGTAAAATTACCAAGAGAAAAATCTAGTAAAATTATCAAGAGAAAAATCTAGTAAAATTACCAAGAAAAAAATCTTATAAAATTACCAAAAGACAAATCTTATAAAATTACCAAGAGAAAAATTTAATAAAATGACCACGGAAAACAATCACTACCATTTGCCGCTGACACATTTTTCTTACACGCACAAATTTTTAAAATCTTCTACCGGAGCCTAAGATCTCCGATTATTTGCTACGGTAGACCGACATGCCCCTTCCCGATTACCCATTAAAAAAAAAGAGCCAGCAGCCTCGCCGATAGTCTCTTACATGGTAGAACGACGTAGCCGGACGTGTAATCGGCCTGTACAGGAAGTCGCATTTGCGGAGAATCGATTGTGTCTCTTTGAATAGATTTGTGGAGAAACAAGTTGTTTTGCGCTGGGAGACGAAGAAGAACCGTCGCGGCGCGGTATATTCCGCAGAAGATACAAAAGCGACGTAGAATTGAGATGTAAAAGCGTCGGCTCGGCTCTCTCGTCGCGCGTTCCATTCGCGGAAAGCTTTCGAGGCCCTTTTGCAGCCGGGTGGCGAGCGTGCGAGAGGGCGCGTACTGCGCGATCTTCCGCGCAGCCGGGCTACTTCGCGTGCGCGCGTGCGCGCGCGCCTCCTTCGCCGCGACTTCGCGCTCCGTCGATCGCGCCGCGCGCACAAGACGCTCCTATCTCGCGCGGTTTTCTCGACTTTTACGGAAATCGGGAACCTGGGAGCATCGCTCCATCCTCGGCGGCCGAGGGAAATATTCTCACTCGATGCATCACAATGCAAGGCGGTTATGATCTTATCCCAAACCCCCTCTGTTTTACGACCCACTGTGCAGCAGTCCCCGCGCTCGCACAACCTTGCAGCGACGAATACGTAACAGCTTTGTACACGTGTGTTGCCGCATTCGCTGCACCTTCCACGCACTTTTGCCCATTAATTGTACGCGATCCGAGCCAACAGCGCCGCGGATCGGAGATACGAACTCGCGTACGAAAAGGAGTGTAGTTTTTTTTCCAGTCGAACGGCAGAATGGCTCGTGATAAAGGACGGGGCAAAATGGGCCAGGTGAGAAATAAAGGCTGCTCGCTATGAGTTGCGAGCTACGAATCGGCTGTTTACGAAAAAAATTAATTTTTTTTTGTACGGCATCTCGCGCCATGTGTGCAGTTTGCAGCTTCTCACTTATCGAGAGAAGGTCTTCATTGACCCGTAAAAAAATCCCCAGACCTCTGACCGAATCCGCCACTTTTTGTTTACAGTCTGAAAGGTTGCTAGATCGTTGTGTCAATTGACCCCGGTCTTCTCGGCGACGATCTGGCAACTGCAGATTCAACGTAGCGAATACATTGCATTGGAAATAATGGTCATCATTAATTCATGAGATGCATTTCCATAAAATTGTTACATCTTCAGATATAACAGTTATTATATATTTCATCGATTTCCAATCAATCCGATTAATCTGCAATTCTGTGTAATTTGCCCGGTCACAAATTCGTCCATCTTTGCTATCTTTGCTTCTCGACCTATTGAGAGAACGTCTTCATCGACGCGTAAAAAATTCCCAGACCTCTAGCCGAATCCACTGCTCTTTATTTCGAGTCTGAAAGCTTGCAAGATCGTTGTTTCAATTCACCCCGACCACACCCAGAAAAAAAATTTATTTGACGGCCACGGTTTATTAAGATTAAGTAAAATATTTATTTGATTTAAATAAATATTTATTTAATTTAAGTAACTATTTACTGAATGAACTAAATATTTATTTAAATCGAATAAATATTGTACTTAATCTTAATAAACGGTGGCCGTCAAATACATTTTATTTTCTGGGTGCATCTCCATTTGCAGTGGGCAGATTCGACGCGGTTAATAAATTAAATTTCAAACAACGATCATCATTAATTCATGAAATGAAGATGTAACAATTATTAATATTTCATCGATGGCCAATCGATCCAATTAATCTGCAATTCTATATAATACCCGCTCACAAATTCGTCTATCTTTGCTATCAGAAAAAAAAATGCAGCAGGTATGCACCGTTACCTCTGCGCAACGTCCTTCGCGTTCCTTTCGTTTAATGTCCGGCGACTCGGGAACGCGTATAAAAATCGAATGAAGCGCTCGAGAAGGTTAACAGAAAAAAAGCAAAGATCGCGATATAAAGTGCGCGGAGGGTTACTCTACTAGGAATAAAAGTCGGCGGGGCCAGCAAGCGGGTACGTTCGGTCACTGGAACGCGACGTTTCCTTCGCTTCATCGTAACGACGAATTTACGTCACGCTTCTGTGGCTACGTCGGCGGCCTCGTCGTGGGACCACGTGATTTTTGGCTCGGTGCATTCCAGGAAGTGACTCGAGTATACTCGTGTGTTATGACTTGTACACGGGAACTCCTCCGACTCGATTTAAATTAAAGTCGCTTCGCCTCCGCGACGTAAAAAAAAAAAAACTCCTAATTCGAGCGGTCATAAAAAACAAACCTAAATAAAACAATAATAAAAATAATAATAATATTTGAAAGAAAAGCGAACCACTGTGGAAGTATCGAAAATAAGTGCAATGGCAAAACCAAATGACTGATTTCAGTTCTGCGTAAACTCGATTTTGATTTAAGTAACTATTCACTTAATTTAAATAAATATTTATTTAAATCAAATAAATATTTTACAAATAAACGGTGGCCGACAAATAATTTATTTTTTTCTCGGTGTATAAACGTATAAAACGGCCAGAGGTAATTTCTTTAAATCAAACAATCATTTTTCGACACGTATATTAAATTATTAATGATTATTTTGTCATTATTATTATTACCATTACAGAACGCAATTCAATTTATTGTAAATTAAAAGACCCATTCAGGGGAATAAAAATACGACTTCTAACTTTTTGAGTACTGATTTTTCGACACTTATATTAAATTATCAGTTATTATTTCGTTATTATTATTATTACCATTACATAACGCAATTCAATTTATTGTAAATTGAAAGACCCATTCAGGGGAATAAAATTTCGGATAATAATTAAATCGCCTTTTCGATTGCTCGTCTGTCCAGTCTGTCGTCGCATTGGCCGCAGGGTTGACGAGAAAAGCGATTCGGGTTGCACGGATGCTTCGGTAGAGGCGGCAATTTCACGCTTTTACCAGAAACTCCGAGAGTCGCTCGCAATCGTTCTCCTGGAAAATGTCGTCCCCTTGTCCGCTCGCTCGAGTCGCGTCGCGGCTTAGACGATTACACGCGCGCACACACGTGCGTGTGTTTGAGTCGTGTGTACGTTCTGCCACTCTATACACGTCATTCGGCGATCGGAGGCGCGCGGCTCACACAAAAGAGAAGAGCGACCGACGCTCAAGATAGTTACGGGAGCGTACGCCTCCCTCGCTCCGAAACTCGCACAGTCTTTATCGCACTCCAAAGATCTCCCTCTCCTTCTCTCTCTCCCCGCCACTTCTCGACTTCTTCCCTTGTACGTACGAGAGACCTCGGTGCACCGAACGAGCCCGGCACGAAACGGCGCGCGGGCGACACACGAGAGAAATTGTGCGGATACGCAGGGCTACCGTTTCGTGATCGCACGCTCGAATCGGGTCGACTCTCTGAATGCCCCACTAGAGCCTTTTTCGATTCTACTTTTTTAACGAATTTATCTATTTTTTTATGTGTTAGGATTTTTATTTATTTTTATTATTTCTTTTTATTAATTTTTCAATCATTATTTTTGACGCATTAGTATTTTTATCTATTTTTTATTATTCCTTTTTTTAATTCTTATTTTATGATTGTTATTATATTTATTAATTACAGATTAATTTTAGATTTAAAAAATTTTTTTGCCAGTCGACTTTTCGATCTGGGACGAATAGTTATTTTTCTTAAATTGACCCGACGAGTGATTTTTACCAAGCGGTATATCAATCTTTCATTTCTCTCTCCCTTCTACCGCGCTTTGAATTTTTTTCCCGTCGATCAAATGCAATTGTTTGTTTTCCGAAATAAAAAAAATATATAAACAAAAATGAGGTAACAAATTCAGCCTCGGCTTTGGATTCGTTGGAAGCGTTCGCGTCCGAGCGAGTGTTTTCGCAGGGAAGTTGGATAAGAGAGCGTTCGGCGGCGCGCGCTCGTAACAATGATGCGCTCAGATGAATTTGTCACGGGTTTTTGTTGGGACAAGCCTGGAATCGAATTTACAAAGCGTAACCGAACGGAAGCAAAGCGTCGTCCGTCTCGTGTTCCGGGAGCGAGGAAGAGATAAGAGACGGGTCGACGAGAGACTCTCACAGTCCCGCACCTTTACCTTTTACCCCGTTACGGGAATCCATTGTTTACGAAAATTGTTTGGAAATCTTTTTGCACCGCGATGCGCGTTTCGCCGCTGGGCAGGAGACGGCCGGTGTAACGCGCACAATCTCTGGCCTCTCGCTCGGTAACGGGTTAAAGGAGCGTGCGCGACCAGCTTAGCCGACGGCGCATTCACGCACGCACGCACTCAGCTCGCTTCGTGTTCGAGAGCCATAAATGGCAAATTCGAGGGAAATATATGTGCACAGGTAAGTAGCTCAATTTTACGATACAATAACGATTCCTCGAAGCGGCTGGAAATTAAATTATTTTTGAAAGTGAAAAAAAAATTAACATAAGAAAAGTCTTTTTGATCTCAAGCTTGCAATGATTTTTTTCGCGCCGAGTGCGCATTCAATGGCATCGGATAAAAGTCACTCGAAACATTGTAAATCGATAACAAAAATAAGTAAATGAAAATTCCACAATTTCTGCGTAATTGAAGTTCCTAATGATTTATTTTTTTTTTAATAGTCGAAGCGGCCGGAAATGAAATTATTTTTTAAAAAATGGATAAAATTTTCGCACCAAATGCGTATCCAATGGCATTGGCTGAAAGAAAAAAGTATTCCAGATTTCCGGCACATCTGAAATTCCTGAAGATTTTTTTTTTCTGATGTAATTCCGAACGTCGGTTATCCAACTATTACGAAACCGACATCTTCCATCGTGCACCGATGAATCCCGCATTGGCATTTGATCATCCGTCGAGAAATTCTTCGATTCAGTTTTTTTTTTCTTGACTTTTTTTTGTCTCTCGTCTTCCCGATGGAAAATGTCGTGTTACGTGGTACAAGGTGTTATAAAAACGGTCTGTCAGCTGTGGAGCCGTCAGTGGGTCGCATCCTGGCGTGTACTCGCGTTATATTATAACGATTCTCTCTCTCGGCGCGCGGTACCCGCGTTATCGAGTCGGCTGATCGCTGTGTATGCTGTGTCGAGGCCTATATCTCTGCCTGCTTGCTGCTGCATGGCTCGCCACCTTCTCTTTCTCCCTATATATATATATAGACATATATGCATACATCTTGCGAATATATGTACATATATGGGGCATTCCACGTCAAATCAATAGATTTTATTAATCTTCGCAGTACGATATTGTTACCGACCGATAAGAGTCTTAGAATTTTTTTCAAATTTTTTTACACCACTTTTTTTACAAAAATTCTTCTGATACTTCGGAAAAATTGTAATCCATTGATATTTGAGAAAGTTATGACCGACCGGAAAAATAAAAATTCCAATTGCGGCGCTAAGGAAACTAAAAACTTGCGAAAAAAATAGTAAGCATTGAGGTGTCATTATCATGTGGTGCTTAAAAATCGTATTTTAAATCAAAGCATCTGTGTGCATTTTTTCAGATTTTTAATACAGGCCTTTTTGGAATTGGTTTTTCAAAGATTTAACAGCATTGGTGGTAAAAAAAATCTGAACAAAATTTCGAGACTCTTCTATCTATAAATAACATATATATATAGAATGTATACATATATATTGTGAATTTATTAATAAATCGATAAAATGTTGTTATCGACCTGTAACAACATGGGCCAAAAATGTACAAAATCGACCTGGGGGTTGTTGATTTCACGTGGAATGCCCCATATATACATCTTGCGAATATATATATATATATATATATATATATATATATATATACAATATATATAAAGATCTCTCGGGAATATGTACGTGCGCGCGTACACGTGCGCATGGACACGTATGAGGCCATTGTTTCGTGTTTAGCGGCAAGGTGAGATTATGTAACGCGAAGAAGGTAAGAGAGAGATCCGTATCTGGCCGTACGGCTAAGTACGATGCGGGAGCCCGACACCCGTATAGGTGTATACGTATCTCGCGTAAATGTGTGTACATTTACTATCCCGTACGCTTATGCACACCTTGGCCGGGACTCCCTGTATCGCTCGTCAGCCGATTCGACTCACCTTGCCACTCGAATGAAATAGGAAAAGAAAATTCTATCAGACGTCTATGCTCGTTACACTTCGAGTTTCGCAGCCTCGCAGTAATTCCGATGCAACCTGCCGAGTCGTTTGTCGATTTGTGTCTATCGGGTTGACGGAATAGCGCATGGAATTTTTTCTTGTCAATTTCACCAATTTTTTTGTTTTTTTTTTTAATTTTTTTTTTTTTTTTTTTTTTAAATAAAAACAGCCTAGCCGAAAATTGTTACATTTGTATCGAGATGCGATCCATATATATAGAAACGGTGACATATACGTTTGTATGTTAAAAAAAAATTCGATGTCTAAGAATATAAAAAAAATTCTTGGTAATTTAAAAATTGTTTTTGTCTGAATTGTTAGATTTTAAAAGTTTTAGTTAATAGAATTTTTTATAACAACTGTAAAATTAAGGGGAAAATAAGTAGTTGTTCTGTAATGAAGAAAGATGTTTGTTAATAGTACGGGTCTGTTTTACTGTGCAGGAGACCGAGCAACCATTTTGCTAATATACAGAAATATTAACTTTTGGCGATTTGGCGTAAACGGAAACGCGCAGGCGCGTCGACTTGTCTTGGGCATTTTGAAAGTCGCAAAAAATTTTAAAGTATTTTTTTAAAAATTCGTATTACGAATTTAGGCTCGACGATTTATGTATTTTTGTTGCGCCAAGCGGGTGAACTGTTGCTTCGATATGGTGTTAGAAGCAGCAGCAGCCCGGATGACAGACGAACAGCGAGGAAGGCGTAAAGCATTGATGCGTACGAAAAAGCGCGAGCATGTCCGGCCCGGGGGCACGGCATTAGGGAAATATTTAAATAGGGGAGACGGACAACCCATATGTATGTATGGACACACACATAGTTATACATATAGTTTTATATATATATATATATATATAGAATGAAGCGTGCTCTCGCGAGGCCCCCGCATTGTTATTCTACCGTGAAAACGGCTGGCGTTGTTACCTTTTATTAGCGTAATTCGTTCTATTAACCGTTTCCCAGGAGCCCGTCGCGGTCCTCGACCGGACCTCAACGTCCTCTCCCCCTGGTTGCTCGACCCGATAAATTCAGGACATTCGTCCGACGCTCGGTGCCCGACTGATTTGTGGAGGCCCGAAAAAAAAAACGCATAAAATCGAACCCTCTTTTTTTCAACGAAAAAAAATATATATACCGTATCAGCAGTACTAATTGCCTGTCGCGTTAATTAACAGCCGAACATGTTTTTCTCGCTTCTCGATAAAGATCAAGCACGAAATTACGATAAAACTCAGGCAAAATATGACTGGAGAGTGAGGCAAAACAGACCGGTTTTTTTCCGGCAAAAAAGTCATTGCGACTGGTCCGTTTCGGCCCGCTTTCGCTCCACTGTCAGGAGACATTGGGAAGAGTTCTTGAGCGGCCATGGTAAAAATTGTGGGTGGATCCACTCGAGACTGTATCGATTACTCTTCGAAGCGATTGGCGAACGCTTCGACGAGCTTCAAACACCTCGTCAGAATATATATATATACACACACATATATATATGAGACTCTGTGGTAGCTCTGCCCGAATTTCCAGCGTGACATAACGTAACCCAGAGTCGTTACGGCAGCCAATCGAATGACGGGCGGGAGAGACTGGATGCCGAAAGAAAGAAACAAAAAATTAAAAGGATCGCGAGAAAGAGCGCGCACCTGAGGCGTGACCGATAAATTGAGCGGCGCGTACTGTGAGTAGCTGTGTGTCGTGGTATACAGAGTCGATGGCTCGAAGCCGTCACGCCAACGCCGACGCCGACACAGAGACGCCACTCTCGCATGTACTACAACCCGTTCGCAATTTCACAATCTCCGATATACATTGGATCGCTACGAAAATCATGTTAATTTTAAATAAATGTACAAACAACAAATTTTACAGGTTATTGAATAGTAGTTATTGACGTATTCGATTCATTTGCTTTACATGTGTATCGGAGTCGTTCCTCACGGAAATATATATTTTACTCCTTTCCCTTTTACATATTTAAGCCTCTGCTTACGCAATTTGCAGATGAGCGCTCTTTAAAAAAATCATCGTTAACAATTAACTGTCGATAATTTTTTTAGCTTCAGACGCTATTGTCTGCTGGTCCGCACCCCAAAGTTCGTGTCTATCCAAGATTTTCCTCAAAAATATCTCTTTACACCTTAGTTATCAGGGCCCCCGCTCGCGCTTCCGGTATGCGCCGGACTCTCTCCTACGGCGCAGCCTCAATAAAACCGCGATTTTTGCTGTACAAATAGATCCGAATTCCAAATTGGCCAATTTACAAAAAACATTAAACCACATCTAGGCTCCGAGCTGTGCCTTTTGTTCCTCGAGTTTATTGCGCAGTCTCGAAGCCGGACGAGAGACACGGGGAGCCTCCGAAGCGGTTGCGCCTGCGATCGCCGCGCGGAGGCGCATCCATTCAGCTCCGCCGGGGAAGCGCCGGAGAGAAACAAGTGCATCGCGGTATAGAGAGTCTCTACGACGATCATAAAGTTTCCCCATAACTTAGAAACTGCCTCGCGCACGTCGGTCCGAGCAGTAAAATGCGCTGCTCCGGAGTATCGCGAATTTCCATGCAACAGCTGAAAATCCGCGTTCCGGATGCCTCGTGCGCTTGTGCCAGAGAGGAGCGTAAAACCTGCGATGGCGCATCCGGCGAGATGCTGCGCTCTTCTGCCCTCATCGCGGTCCGGCAGTAAAACCGAAACTATCCGACTCCGAGATTCCGCAGACGAACAAAACTCTCTCCCGAGCGATCCTCTTATTTTCCTTCGGCCGGCAGCAACTCGACTTGTGTTTCTCTTTTTTTTCCGCCCGGTTTCGCTCCACATTTCACGGCGGCGTTTGAAAGAACGTTCCTCTCGATTCCGCGCACGCGGCGATGATCGCAGCAACGATCTTGAATATGCCCGACACAAATCACTCTTTAATCTACATGCGGGCAATGCAATCTCTCTCTCTCACTCCGTTTGTCCGCGCGTGTTTGTGCAGGACTCGCACGATTCTAATCGATAGATCTTATAACCAGTGAGCCGGTCTCATTAGCCGCGTGCTCTTCGCCTACCGTTGGTAATTAGCATTTCCCTAATGCACCCGCACCGGGCGTGTCGTACTCCGCATGGCCGTCCGGCATTGCGAAAGCTTCCTCGCGCAAGGTTGCGTGGCATTTTTTTCCCATATATATATATGTATTTTATCTATTTTTCTTGAGCCCTTCGCGAGCATTCCGCCGAGCCGAGAATTCTAAACCTCTCGTGGAATTCTCGGACGGGCAATTTGTTCGATTCTCTAAGGTAGCGACCCGATGACATTTTTTGCAACGGGAAGTAAATTACGACCGGAAGAAATTTTTTTTTTTTTAAATATCTACAATTAATCGGAGAAACGGATTGCGAATCTTCGCTCCAAAAGCCACTTTCCGGAGCCCGCGAGTATCACCGAAACCTCTCGAATAAAAACAAACAAAAAAATAGTCAATGATTCATAGTCAATTTTAATCGCCCGACAGATGTCTATCGTGCAGACTCTCGGATTTATAATATGCGTTCTGCAAACGCGAACGGGTGTTTGACCCACTAATTCGTGTTATCGTGTGCGTAACGGGCAGGCCGTGCAGTATTCGCCGCGATCCCGCGTGGAAAGAAAAGGAAAAGAGATAGTGAACGCTGCACATTCTCTCATACACACACACACACACGTATATCTATATACACTTTGTACTTCTGTGCATAGTTATATATATAAATATATATAGTTTAGTTATAGTTAGTATATATAGAGAGATATATATATATATATCTCTCTATAATATAAAAAGATTTCGCCGCCGAGTCAAGAATCGAGGGGGAGGAGCGGGCGGGTAAAGACTTAGAATAATAAGGGCTTAAGTCCATGCTTAAAGGGCCTTCAAATAATAAGGGTCTAAGTCCTTTTAAGCTAAATGGACTTAGGCCCTTATCATTCCGAACCCCTTTAAGCATGCACTTAAGCCCTTATTATTATTGCAAAATGGTTAGCATAAGGGCATTTGGGATAATAAGGCAGAGGGGGAGTAAAAGACTTAGAATAACAAGGGCTTATGTCTTTTTATATGTATATATCTCTCTACAATATAAAAAGATTTCGCCACCGTGTCAAGAATCGGGGGGGGGGGGGGGGGCAGTTCTTGGATGGGTGACTGCGGTCACCCATCCAAGTATTGACCCGTCTTTTGAAGTATTTAGAATAATAAGGGTTTACGTTCAAAAATGGGTGCGAGCGCACGTAGCGCGCGAGCCACAATAACCCGCTAGTATATGTATATATAGTTTTATATATATATACATATGTATATGTAACTATATAAAAGTATGGACAGAAGCGCAGAGTGTCGAAGCGGCGCGCCGAGAGAGTAGAAAACTGCGTGCGGAGGCCTCGGAGCTCTCCCGGTATATATTCGATGCATAAAACCTGCATATTTACGAAGCCTGTTTTCACGGATGTGAACACCCGGTATGCAACAGAGGGCGCCCGAGAATACCGCCTATGTACCTCGGCCGCTGCTGTACACGAGCGTACATAAACACATAGATACATGATATGTATACACAATATACTGTCCGAGAGAGGGCCCTCCATTTATTTATTTAACCCGCTCGCGGATGGATGAAACTTGTTTACGGCCGATTATACGCGAACGGAGGTAAAGCCACCTTAACGCCAGTGCGCACCTCCCGAGATCGTTGCGCATGCGCGCATGTGTGTCGGTGGCTCGAACGATCGTCCCGCGAGACGAGTCTCAGGCGAGCCATCAGAGATGATCTACTGGCGGCCGCAACTCGATCCCGAGGCGGAAGCTCTTCGATGTCTCCCGACTATCGCGATACAAGATTCGATCGACGATAACATTTTACAACATTTTTGTACAATAAAAAAAAATATATATGGAAAGAAAGCCCGTCACCAACTCTCCATACGAGTCGGGTTTTTCGCGGTCCGGCAAATATTCTCAACCGTGAACCAAAGGAATTTTTAGATAACCTTATTATTTAAAAAATTGTAAATTTAATGTACCGGACTCGAAGTTTTTATGCAAAAACTGGTACATTCAATTTAATGTAAAGTTATGATGGAAAATTAATGTTCTTTTTCATTGAAATTAAAGTAAATTATTAAAATTAAAGTACTTTCATAGTAAATTGTTAAAAATTAAGTATTTCCAATGTTTTTAATACACTGAACATTCATTTTTCATCACCATTACTTATAAATAAAGTTTTTGCATAAAAACTTCCAAACCGGTACATTAAATTTCATACGAATGTATTTTACAGCGTATATTGATATTATTATTGTTTTATTATTATTATTATTAATAAAAATAATAATAAAATTAGCAGCAAGCCGGATGGTCTCGACGCGCGTCCGATACGGATAGAGTTACGGAAACCATGACTGATCGCTACCCTGCCAGGAGAGATGTTCCTCGCTGTTCCGATTACTATTCAAACTAAGAGGCCGCGCTTTGCCCGTGGTTCATCCTGTTCCACTTCCTCCCAGTCGCGCGCATCCAACACTCAAATTTTCACCGACTCTCCTCCGTTCGAACCGCGCAAGGCATCTAATCATATTGGAGCCGTTTTTCTTTTAATTTTTTCTCACACGGCATTCGGATCGCAGAAAAGCTCGGCACCCAGTTCGACTCCACTTCCCGGTATTCCTCATCTTTGTATGTATTTTTTTTTTATTTGCCATTCCAACTCTCGACAATCCGCGGCGATGAGCGCAGAACAGCATCGAGCGGGTGGCGCGGCCGCGGCCCGAGGCGGGCCGGAGCTCAAGGTTGAAAGAGAAACGCGACCGGACGTTGGCGGGGCGTCGCGACGCGTGGATTCGATTAAAAGTGCGTAAACTGGGAAGCTCGCCGATGAGCTATCGGCGGAGTTATCTTGTCGCCGCGGGGACGATTCGCATGACTCTGCCGATTTACCGCCCGGGGAGCCGCAAAGGTCGGTTCGCCCGTGGTTCGCCGGTGGTTCGCCGGTGCTTCGCCGGTGCTTCTTTGGTCCCAAACGCGGAGTCCGCAGTCGGCGCGACACACGCTCGAGGTTGATGAGATGGAACGGGGAATCCCCGCATGCCGCACCGTGTACCGAAGACACCGCTAACAACCCCCCCCCCCCCACTTCTCTTTCTTCCTCCCCCGGGTCTCATTAGCATAATTCGACCGAGTTAGGGAACAACCGTCTCTTGGGGAACAGGATGACAGTGGTTCATGCTAATTAGTCATTAGGATTGCGATTTAATGAGCTTGAGACGATGCGACACCCCACACCCAGAATAATTATTTATTTAACCGCCACCGTTTGTTTGGTTTAAGTAAAATATTTCTTTGATTTAAATAAATATTTATGTAAATTAAGTAAATAGTTACTTAAATGAAATAAATATTTATTCAAATGAAATAAATATTTCACTTAAACCAAATAAGCAGTGGCGGTCAAGTAAATTATTTTTCTGGGTGCAAAACACTTTTGGGGAATGCAACTTTTACGTGAAGCAGATGTGAAGTGCGGGTTTATGTAGATTATAAAAAAAAATCGAAATTTAATGCGGTACTGGAAGTTTTTATGCATAAACTGGGATATTAAATTTCATTTACAATGGTGATAAAGAATTAACGTACTGTATATTGAAAACTGTAGAAATATTTCGCCAAAAGTACTTTAAAGCCAATAATTTTGTTTATTTTTATTGTGTAAGTTCATTAATTTTTAACCACAATTGTACGTATTAAATTTAATGTACAATCGTCGCGAACAGTGAACTTTTGGAATGAAATTAAAGTACTTTTGTAGTAATATTGAAGTAAATTGTTAAATTTAAGTATTTCCAAAATTTGTAATATTTAATGTTTAATCACATTCGTGTACAAAATTGAATATGCAAGTTTGTCGAAAAAAACTTCCAGTACCAGAACGATAAATTTCATACGATATTTTTTACGGTGAACGCAAATGATCAGAATGGTTGGGGACAATTAATTACAGTTTTTATTACCGACCGCGCCGTTTCGCGTCACCTTGCGCGTTGGGACGAAGTCGCGCACGAGATCTCCGCGGGTCTGTCATCCGTGCGGAGTCTCGAGGGTTGTCTCAGGTCAGTTTCAGCCAATACACGAGACTCAATGTCATTGTTTTCATTGCTGATGTTGCGTAACAGATTTAAAAAAATTAATTAACTTTTTTTCATCAATAATTGTGGGTTGCGGCGCGGCTGCGCAATGGACGATTTGTAAAACAATTTTTTTTCACGGCGTTGACACACGTTGATGGGTATGAATTATATGAATTTCGCGACGCACGTGTATATAATATACGAGACTCACCGCCTCCGGGACAGTTCGAAAACGCTGGATGGTCGAAAGTTTAATTTACCTGAAACACACAAAGATGATATCTACGTCAGCAATTAATTCGCTTTCTTACAGCTACGACTATTAAAAATAATAATAATAATAAATAATAAATAAAAATTGTATACAAACCTGCGGTTTGTACACAATTTGTACACAATCGCCATCAAGGAAATTGCGTTTGAAATAATTTAAACGGATTTCTTTTCGAATTGCATCGAATTCTTACGGTTATAAAATAATAATAATAATAATAATAATAATAAATGAAATTTGTGAACAAACCTGAAGTTTGTACACAATTTTTTTATCGTTAAGAAAATAATTAAGTTTAAAACGAATTTAACAGATTTCTTTTCAATCTCTCGCTGTCGATTATCGAATTGTTCGATCGACGATTTATCGAACGTTCGTTCCTGCACTTCGAATTCCTTCGCTAGATCACGCGTGGTCGAATTTATTAATCTTTTTCAATCCCATAATAGAATTTTCTTACGGCTGCGACAATTAAAAAAATAATAACAAATAAAAATTCCGTACCAACCCGCAGTCTGTACACAATTTTTTTCCCCATCAAGGAAATCTCTCGGAGGTGTCTCGAAGAATTTTAACAGATCTATTTTCAGCCGCCAGCTGTCGAGTATCGAATTGTTCGATCGGCGATTTGTCGAACGTTCGTTCCTGCACTTCGAATTCCTTCGATAGATCGCGCGTTCTCGATTTTATTATTTTTTTTCTCTCACCGAGAGAATTCCTCCTTGATACGACGCACGTCGCTGTTCCTCGCAGAGTCGTTCAATTAAAAATACACTTGTCTCTCCAATTAATAGCTGATACCCGACTTGACCACCGTGAAACGCAGCGTTAGTGCGATTTATATGATTTTTTTATATTTTTTATTCTATCTCTATTTTCCTTCGTCCGAAGTATCAACCGAGCCGTTCGAATTCCGGAGAAACGGCGCGCTCGTTCGTCGCAGGTCGTTACGAGAGTCGTGGCGGTGACGCGGTTATGCTCTCATTGCGTCGCGGAGACACGGAGAAGCGACGCGAGAAGTCATCGCGGAGAACGACCACGCGCCGCTTGCGTCCGGGTATCGTCCAATCTTTTCCCCCTTTCTTTTATTTTACTCCCCATTTTTTTTACCGTTTTTAATTTTTTTTTTTTTTTTGAAACTGTTCGCTGTTCCCGGTCGCTTCACGGGTTCGCGGTGCGCGGGCATCGCTGTGCAGGTGCCCGCAGCACGGCACTCGCAAACGGATGAAAACGGAGACATCGTCGGCGAAAACCGTCGCGTGCCAGCGTTCGACGGGCGTTACTCGACCGATCGGCCGATCGACGAGCTGCGGGTAATAATTCCATGGGTTAAATTTTTACTCCGATTAAGCGAAAAAGTAATTATGATAACCGGTCCGGGGAACGAGGGAATGTCTGATACACTTAACGAACGTTTCTTATCGACAATCGGCAGCTCGTTTCCTCGATGATCTGACAATTTTCTTTCTTGTTTATTTTATATATATATTTTTTTCTTTATTCTGTGCTACCGTTTTTAGTTGTTGATTTAGTCATTTTTTAGTTAAATATCGGGCTCATTGATGAAAAAAAAGTTGCAAAAGTTTGTTAACAGGAAAGATTTGTTAAAAGTTGATATTCACTCCGATCAAGCGAAAGAGTAATTATACAAACCGGTATGAAAGACGAGGGAAGGTTCGGACGCTTAACGAACGTTTCTTACCGACAATCGTCCACATTTCTTTTCTCGATAATCCGACCACTTTATTTCTTGTTGATTTTATATATTTCTTTTTAGTCTACTCTTCTTGTTTGTTGGTTGTGGTTGTTGACTTGTTTGTTGACGTGGAAATCAAGTATATGTGAAAAGTGTATTGGTTATATGTTAAATTTTGGGCTTTTATTTTATTGATAAGATTCAGAGAATCAGAGAATCAAAGAATCAGAGAGTCAGAGAATCAGAGAATTTCGCCGTTATTTCTTCGTATCAAAAATAGAAGAAAAAGAACTTAACAAGCTGTTCTGACAATGTAGCAAGTACGCTGCAGTGCCGGATGAAGGGTCAACCCCTTATCCTTCTTGACCCTCCGCTCGAGATTTTTATTTTTCATTTTGTTTTTTTATAACACACGAATGAGCTTCCAACATATCGGAGCGCGTAGGCATTGCCCCGTGGTTTAATAACTTTTTCGTCAAGAAGGTAAACAGTTAGCGCGACTGATGCTCGAGGCTCTCATCATTTGTCCTCCCACCCGAAAAGCCCCCGTTGGCTCGCGCTCGCCTCGCGGCGTCTCCGGACCCTTTTCCTCGTGGGGTTTAATGGGTTTTTAGCCGGGGCCGTAAAACGCATTAAAACTCGTACCGATGACGAAGGGGGAGGGTCCCACCTTGCCAAAAATCAGGCTGTGCATCAACGCTCACCGGCTCGCGAGAAGAGTGGGGGGGGGGGGGACTTCGTATAATTCGTACCGCGTATATTAACCCTTTCACCAGTGGTACTTGACGCCCTCAAGTTTTCGTCCCGGCGGTCTCGTTGACTCGTCGACTCAACTATCATCCCCCTCCCCCCTGAATCGAATCATGCTAAATCATGAGAACCACTGTGCGAAGTATTGTGGGCGTATCACCGGTACATCCCATATACCTATAGACCGTTTCATACTATACGTTTATACTGTATATATATCTATATCGACTATACCATATATATATTTATCCCTATTGATCATATAAATATATATATAATATATATATCTCTATGCTGTAAAAATAAATTGCAATTTTAAAGAACTTGAAATGTGCTTAGATTAGTATATTAAATGTATATTAGATGAACGTCAATGGACTTTTTTCTTAAAATAAAAATACCAGATATTAAAATTGCAAATCGTTTGCCTAAAATTTACAACATTTTCATTAAAAATAAAAAATGTTCTGTTATATTGCAACGTACATGTGAAATTTCAGGAATAGTCAATTAATTTTCAAACATTTTTTTACCGTGTATATCGACTCTGCTGTATAGATATATATATCTATATTGACTGGTAAAGGACGAAACGGCGTATCTCTTGTGTTGAAGCATACGGCTTACGCCCTTCTTTTTCTTAGCGGTCGATATATATATATACATAGCATCACACATTATACATATAGTTATGTGAAGGTATTCGCATTTCGTGTTTAGGCGCCGTACCGCAGTTCCCGAGACGAGCCCGCGTACATTCCGTCGAGTTTATACCACGAGGGCACGCAATGAAATGTGACACTAATTTTCTATTAGATCGCGCGGAAAAGCACGGGAAACACCCCGGCTAATGGGCGATGAAAAATCTCACTAATTTATCGCCCGCGAAGATTTACACAAATTTGAGTAACAGAAAATAAAAAAAAACGTGATTTTTTTTTATCCATTTAATCAGAAATAGAAATTCCGATAATTTTTTTAATTTTGTTTTATTTTTCAAGCGAATTGCCGTTACCTGTGCCCGAATCCGAGTCGGTTCGTGGGAAAATTCAAGGGCACTGAGAATGGAAACAAAAAAATCAAAGGTACGGCGGTTTTGTTACGTGCGAATCAAAAACGAATTACGACTAAAGTGATCGATGAATTGCTCTCGAATTTCATTTCTCCGCTAATTAATAAAAACATATATATATACACTGTGAAAAAGGATACCATTTCCTGGTACAACGAAAAAGTTCCCAGAACTATACGTCTATATGAACAGTTTCAAGTATTTAATTGGTTAAACAATAATTATTGTTGCAACCATATGTTATAAAATGTAGAAAAATGTAGATCTTCCCTTGGGAAATATTTTTTATGGTAAAAAGTCAGTATTCTTGTTTATACTATGTAGTTTTTTTTGTATATATATTCACATATAAGCACATCGAAACGATATTTCATCTTAAAAGCATTCCAGCAAGAACGAACATGTACATATATAAATATATACACACATACACACACATGTATATCCGGGCACGCGTACGAGTGTCGCGCGCTCGCGCCTGAAATAATCTCCTCGGGGATTACGAGTGTAAGAATCGATTTCTGTTCGTCTGTCGGTAAACACGCACGCACGCATACGGATTAAGCCGCGTCGAGGTATCGTCCCAAGTCCGTGCAATTCTATATACGTGGATCGCGCTCTACGGAGATCTGGCGTTCGCAGTAAAAAAAAAAATAAAGAAAAAAAAAGTGATCGTAGAAACTGGTTTTCTGTAAAGCGGGGCCGCGCGCCGTTTGTTGCGAACGGCTGGAGAAACACATATACGCAACGCGGTGCGAAGATCGGGATTAAAGGAAGAAAAAAAAATTGGAATAAAAAATGAGGAGATATATCTCGCGTTGGTTATTAGAAGAGTCAGGCCGGATGCGGAACGTAAAACGTGCAATGTATGCCGAGGTTAGCCGTAGAAGAGCGATCGTACGTGGGATGACTAGGGGAGATTCGGTTATTGAGTCGTTAAGGTAAAATGTTTACTTAACGCAAAGATAATAAAATGAGTAAAAATTAGGTAAAATGTGTAATAAAACGAGTAAAAATAAGGTAAAGTGAGTAAAAATAAGGTAAAACGAGTAAAAATAAGGTAAAATGAGTCACTAAGATAAAATGAATGGCTAATGTAAAATGGTTATTAAACGTAAAGGTAAAGTGGGCAAAAATACAGGAAAACCCCGATTAACCCGAACTATCCCGGTTAATCCGAACTAGACAGCGAAAGTATATAAGTCAATAATGGCTAATAATACAACTTTGTTTTTACTAGTTACAATGACATCAGGTATAACTTTCACTTGATTTTTTTCATTAATAGTACATAATCTAGTCTTTTTTTTTTGTAAGTTTGGTTTGCTCCGAGCATAAAAAAAATCTCGGAAGACGTATGGTTATCCCAAGTCCGATTAATCGGGGTTCTACTGTTAGGTAAAATGAGTTGTTAAGGTAAAATGTTATACTATTTTCAGTGGAATAAATTAGCTCGGCGGGCGAGAGGAGAGAAGGAGAAACGCGCGAGTTCGTGGTCAACATCATACTCTCATTCATAATTTGCCAATCCACGGATTAAAGAGGTTGGAGCGCTTCACACTAGTTAAATGAGTACTGCATTTGTAAAGTCGCTTATACCAGTAATTTGCGATTGAAGTGCGGTAAAGCGAACTTTATTGATTATATTTTTATTATATATTGATTAAATTTATTATATTGATTAAACTTTATTGATTATAATGGAAGGTTATTTGTATTACAGTTGTCCTTATCCTAGAAAAACATTAATCGCAATGGATTTGTACACACCAGTTAATATTTGTAGATCCAATGCAATTAATATTTTTCTAGGTTAGAGTTTCTGCTGCAATACAAATAACCATCCAGTATTATCAATAGATCCGTAAAAATTTGTATAAACGACTAAAGAAGAAAAAGAATTAAAAAAAAATGAGTCGGCAATAATTAGGCAAGCGAAATCCGTATCAAAGCGGATGCGTAACGTAAAACGTTACGATGTATGCCGAGGGTGAGCGTAAAGGCGCGATCGTAATTGGGATCGCTGGGACGGATTCGGTTATCGAGGCATTAAGGTAAAACGATGTTCTTATCTTCGGTGAAACGTATAAACTCGACAATCAACACTCCAGAAAGAGCAACGACCGCTCTTATTCATAGTAGTAAATGTATTTATTGACAATGTATTACATGACAATGTATTATTGACAATGTATTACATGGTACGGATGCTGACACATTTGCGCAATTATTCACATAATGTATTCCTCTGCTATTACCATTGTCAACGGGCCATCGACCTAAGTCCTTCAGCCCTCTTATTCATAATTACCCTTTAAAACAAATTGTAAGTTTGATGTACCGGACTGGAAGGGTTTATGCAAAAACTGGTACACTAAATTTAATGTACAATTGTGATGAAAAATGAATACACTTTTTCATTGAAATTATAGTGAATTATTAAAAATTACGAAGTTCCAATATTTTTAATACACCGAACATTAATTTTTCATCGTCATCGTACATGAAATTTAATACAAAAGTTTTTCCATAAAAACTTCCCATCCACTGCATTAAATTTCATACGAATTTTTTTTTTACAGCCATCCATTTGACACGCTGATCAAAAGAAAACAAAAAATAAAAAAAAAGAATTTAATAAAAATTAGTAGATACATGACGAGAGCCAGGCTGGAATCGAAACGTATGTCGACGGTTAGCGCAAGAGAGCGCTCGTGTGTGTGACGTCTGAGGGGAGATTCGGGTATTGAGTCGTTAGGGTAAAATGTTACACTATTTTCAGAGGAACGAATAAACTCGACGCTCGAGAGTCCAGAAGGAGAAACGCACGAGTTCCCGGCCGACGACCACTCTCATTCATAATTAACCATTCCGCTCGTTAATGGATCGTTAAACGGTAGTATAAGAGGAATACGATAAATTTCCGTGACCAGTCGGGAGCCGCGAAACTCTCGTCTCCTCTTCCGTTCCTCCGGTTCTCCTTGTAATATATAAACCCTCCGAGCGAACGAGAAACTCCCGAGGCGTCGATAATTATTATCCATCCTCACACCGATTTTTCGGACTCCACCCGACAGACTTATCTCATCTCTCGTTCTCGTTTGATGAATTTTCCAACGGCCGGCGCTAAACCCGACCATTAAACCTTCCACCGAGCTCTCTCACGATCCTTCCTTCTCCCTTACATCCTTCGGGTTCACCTTATACCTGCTATATATATGTATTTATATATATGTATATATATATTTTTTTAACGCGGTACCTTATTATCCTAGCGACTTTGTATGGTCGAAGAGTTCCATGCCCGGCACGTGATACTGTCATTAAGATCTCATGTGGACATGGTTATTGATGACGTCGCCATACGAGCGGCGATATAAAACTCATTATTATTATCAATGCGATAAATTATTTTTACACCCCGCTCCGAGGCTCGCCTCTCGCGGTTGGAGTGGGCGAGCAAATCCCGGCGAGCGGTCGAGCTCTACTTTGTTAATTCTTTTTTTTTGCACTTCTTTTTTTTGTCGACGCTTCTGTCATTGTAAATTATTCCCGAGTTTTCCTGCAGAAGTTATTTTTATCTTTTTTTTTTCAGCGTCGCGAGAAAAAGAATTCCCTCACCGTCTCGGATCTGTTCAGGATCCGATTTTTGTTTAACATTAGTTAAACAAATTAATGCATATAGGAAAATTGTTAAAGGCTTGCCGCTCGCGTTTGCTGTAGCCGAGCAAATCCCAGCGAGCGCAGTGATTTACTTTAGCAATTAAAAAACATTTATTGGCGCTTCTATCATTGTAAATTGTTTGTAAGTTTTCCTGCAGAACACTCTTCGGTTGTTTCGTGGATTGACTTTTTTTTTTTCCTCACCGTGTCGAGAGCAAAAATTTCTTCACCGTCTCGAATCCCTCCTCGAGCCAAATTTTCAAGGGCTCTCTCTCCTCTCGACCCGAACCCAGAATAAATTAAAAAACAAAATATCGTAAACATTTCACAGATGTGATGAAAGGCTTACCGCTTGCGTTTAAAGTTGGCGAGCAAATCCCAGCGAGCGGTCGAGTTCTACTTTGTTAACTTTTATTATTATTATTTTTTATCCAAGCTTATGCCATTGCAAATTATTTCCAAGTTTTCCTGCAAAACAGTCGTCGGCTCGTTCATGGATTGAGTTTTTTTTGCTCACTGTTTTGGCTCCACTCAGAAAACTAATCCATTTCACGGGCGCAAATAAATATTTGTTTGGTTTAAATAAAAATTTATTTGGTATAAATAAATATTTATCTGTCTTAAATAAATATTTATTTGTCTTAAATAAATATTTATTTGTCTTAAATAAATATTTATTTGTCTTAAATAAATATTTATTTGTCTTAAATAAATATTTATTTGGCTTCAATTAATATTTATTCGGCTTAAATGAACATGTATTTGATTTAACTAAATATTTATTAAAACCAAACAAATATATATTTGCGAGTGCCCGTCAAACAAATCGTTTTTTTGGGTGTCCCTCCGCGAGTCAAATTTTCAAGGGCGCCCTCAACGCGCTCCAAAAAAAAAGCCTGACCGCATACAGAGAAATGGTGAAAGGTGCCAATTGCCCGTTTCGCATTCGCGCCCAGACCTCGTGACGAAACCGCGGATAAATTGCGCTAGATATACATCGTCGTTGCCGTCGTCGCGAGCCGGGAGAGCCCGAGGGGGTTGTTCGGGCCGCGCTCGCTCGCGCCCGATGTCGACTCGCCAGGTTCTCCGGGCCGCGCCTGAGCGGCACTGGGCCGCCTATTTGATCGTGTATAAATCAGAACGTGCACTCTTTTTTTTATCCAGAATGCGCCGCCACTACGCGACTGCTATCCGCGCTCCCTCGACGAACGCTCCGCGCAGGGGGGGGGGGGGGGGCCGGCCCCCCCCCCCCCCCCCCCCCCGCCTGCAGCTACTGAGGTCGGTAATAAATATTCAAGCGGCAAGCTCGGTACACATGTACACGTCGAACAGTAGCGGGGAGCCATCGAACGACCGCAATGTCGATCCCTCGGCGTATGTGTACATGTGTGCACATACGCACGCTACCGTTGCGGCTCTTCAACGCTTGTTCACCTCCCAGCTTTTCTCACACAGACGGACGAACTCTCACTATCTATAGATCAAGATCTGGGAAAGCTATTATCTAGTCGCAGTCGGCGAAGACGAATAATCCAGCGAGTTAAAGAGCAAGTTGTAAGATTTATACACAGACGAGTCTTTTTTACTTTTCTCCTTAAAGTCTTTACTTTTTTTTACGGTTAATGTATTTTTTTTAATTCTCACTATCCATAGATCAAGATCAAGATCTAGTCGCAGTCGGCAAAGACGAGTAATCCAGCGAGTTAAAGAGCAAGTGGAAAGATTTATACACAGGCGAGTCTTTTTTACTTTTCTCCTTAAAGTTTTTTATTTTCTTCTTTTTTTGCTTAATAGACTTTTTTAAAATTCTCACTATCGATAGATCCAGATTTGCCCAGGCTATTATTATTTATTCGCAGTCGGCAAAGACGAATAATCCATCGAGTTAAAGAGCAATTGGAAAGATTTATACAAACTGGCAAGTCTTTTTTCCTTTTCTCCTTGAAGCCTTTTTTCTTGCTTTCGTCGCTTAATGGTTTTTTTTTTGGTCTCATGGAGGCAAGTGCAGTGGTTTATCCACTGTCTTCGCTCGCCGTCGATAAAGCTTCGCGGGCGCGTTTAATGCACGTTTATGAGACAGCCGTGTGAATTATGATCTCTGTGAACCTCTCACGCGGAGGGCTCACAATCGCTTCCAGAGAACCGATAAATCGATCGCGCCGCTTACGGTAGCTGCAAAGCTTACGTCGACCTGTCCGACAAAGACGGTACGGTCTCCTCATTTATTTATCCGGCCGCACGATTCGTAATCTTTAATTTTTTTTCAGGTAAAACGACATCCGGATATTCGCAATTATTATTATTTTTTGTTACTGGCTGAGAAGACAGTAAATTTTTATTTTTTATATCGGATTTTGTTAATATTGCCTTAACCCTTACGTTCTTCGTTAGATGGACGGACGACAAGGATGTTCGCAATCAATTTTAATATTTTTAGTTATCTATTTTTTTAATCGGATTTTGTCAATTTTACAAGCCGTTTGCGAATTTATGTTTTTTATACTTAGCTGTGCATTTAAAAAAAAATTTTCTATTCGTCTTTTTTAATATTGCGTTGACTTTTACGTTTTTCTTCAGACGGACGATCCGGACATTTGCAATCAGATATAATGTTTTATTTATTTTTTATCTACCGACTTGACACTGTAATTTTTATTATTTCTATTGGATTTTTTTAAAACGACGTTTTGTCAATATTGCAAGCTGTCCGTAAATTTATGGTATTTACTTTAATCGAAAATTCCGTGTAGCGCAGCTGATAGACGACGGTCTATTTATATGCGGGCGTCGATCGGTATTATCGGTGTTCATGAACGTATACAGCGGGAAATAAATAATAATCGAATAAATTAAACGAGCTCATGCTACCGTGACGTTGAAATTATGTACGCGTACGCGGTACGAGGCTGCGCTCCGTGTGTAGTTATACATATGTGCGTAGGAGCAACGGGAAGCACCGGGACAGACAGCTATGGTGCACAGTTAACGAAAGAACGCGCGTGCGGGTTTCCCGGCTCCCGTTCGGTTCTTTCGTGCAAACGTCACTCGTTAATTACCGTAGCCAGAGATTAATGTAAGTGGGGAGAAGGACCGTGGCTGAGCCGACTATGTTGCGCAATCGTACGCACGCTTTACGTGTCGCGCAATGCTAATCGGGGGACTTTATTTCTTTTTTATTTCACTTCTTCGTATCGTCGGTCTAATGTCAAAAGGGCGAACCGGCCATGCTTACAGACAATCGACACACGCTTGTTGACTTGGGCCATTTTTTTTACCATTTTTCGTTACCGATATATTAAAAAAAAACATCTTTTTTTTGCCGAAAATAATTTTATTGGAACAAATTTATTAGTCGATGCTCTTTTTATGGAATTAGGTAATTTGTAAATACAATTTTTTGGTACCAATAAAATCAAATAAACCATCTTTTTTTTGCCTAAAGTATTTATTTTTTGCAGCCAATTTATTATTGAACAGTGGCCATGTCCCTATAGAATTAAAAAAATTTTATGTCATTTTTCGTTACCGACAAAATGAAATAAAACTTTTTTTTGTAGCAAATTTATTGAACCATCGAAATGCCCTCATGGAATTAAACCATTTTTTAATCTAATTGTTCGTTACCAATGCAACGACATAAAACATTTTTTTGCCATTTCTAAAATCATTTTTCATTGCCAATAAAATAAAATAAAACACCAAAATAATTGTTTTCGTAGCAAATTTCTTGAATTTTTGAGCGGAAAAATGAAATGAAAAAATGGTTGAATTCCCGGACCGATCGGGATGACGCAACGGCGGGAAATTAATCGGAAAAGCCATTACACAGCCATGGTGGACATCGCACCGGATGAGAGCTCGTGCGCCGATCGGACTTACGCAATCCTCTCGGTGCAACTGTCCGGCGGCATGTGTAGCGACACAGTTCTCCCGGTATCTTCGAATTCTCATCGAGACTGTATTCGCGAAAGATAACGAGGCATAGAAGAGTCCGCGGGACAGAAGCCGCGCTGAAAAGATCGGAGATCGAGCGAGGCGGACATACCATTCTCGGATTACGTAATTCATGCTTCCCGGACTCGGTGTGTGTATCCACCGCGATCGGTTGTACGCCGCTCGTCAAGAATTCAGGTAGTCGCGTAGAAGTTCGCGGAAAAAAAACTGGATTTTTTTCAGAGTTCGAACATTTTTTTTTTAATTTTATTCCACGCAACACTGTAAGAAAATAAATTATATTTAATGTACCGGACTGGAAGTTCTTACCGCATAAACCGGTACATTAGATTCAATGTACAATTTTGATGAAAAAGTAATGGACTTTTTCACTGAAATAAAAGTAAATTATTCAAACGAAGTAACTTTTATAGTAAAATTAAATGACATGGAAGTTAGCAACGTTGCTCCGATGATATCATTGACAGTTGTCATTTTTGTCAAACAGTTTATTCCCGTCGAAACAATAAAAAAAATGATTCTATTATATAATATTATTATTATCATATATATGCAATTATATATATATATATATATAATTATAATTATAAATTTATTTATATTATTATATGATTATATATGACATTCCATTATATTGTCAGCTCGCAAGGAAAGCAACTTTGTGCGAAACATGACAGCTGTCAATAATTTCGTTGGAACAACGTTGCTAACTTCTGGGCCTTAAAATTAAAGTCATTTATAAAAAATTAACTATTTCCATATACCGAACATGAATTTTTCATCGCAATTGCACATGAAATTCAAGATACCAGTTTTCGTATAAAAACTTCCAGTCCGCTACATTAAATTTCATACAAATGTTTTTCTACAGCGAATATATCGGGGCGACGAAGTCGCAATATTTGCGGGATGAACCAGAAACGCGTTCCAGTTATTAAATTAAGTCATCGCTCGACTATTTAAAAATTTTTTTTTTTTATGGATGAGGCAAAAAGAACGGACACGCGTTATTATCGATGACGTCGCGTGACGTCGTGGTCCGCGCTGGCGCGCAAGGGAGAGGGACGGAGGAGCCACAGGTGGTTTCCCAGAGAATTCGTTCGCTTAGCCCTCGGATGCCTTTCTCTATACTCATTCCTCTCTTCTTTATTTTCCCCCTCCCCTCCTCCCATCTCGCTTTTTCTTGATCGAGGCTCATCCATGTCGTTCCTCAACGGCTACCATATACTCGCTTTTTCGCGCTCGGCGCGAGCTACCCGGGTTGCGTACTCGGCGGGGAAACAGGTGCGTGACGTCAGGTGGGCTGAGTACCTTCTACGGCGCTCACCTCGGCCACGAATGCCATGTGCACACTTATTTTTTTTTATTATTATTATTCTTTATTTTTTAATAATCGCGCGGAGATAAATGGATTAATTTTTTTTTACCTTTTTTAGGCTTTGTCAGGGTAGAGGACAACCCGGATTTTTTTTTTTCACGGCGATCGAGAATCCGTCAATTATTTTACTCACAGCTCATAATTTTGTATGGCAATGAAAATGATGTATCGCCGGTAAATTTTTCAATAATTGCGTGCAACATGACTCTTTTATTTTTTCATAATCGCGGAGAGGTAAATGGTTTTTTTATTTTTAGGCTTCGTCGGGGAAAAATTCAGGGGAGACCCGGCATTTTTTTTCACTTGCCGCTTAAATTCCATTATCCAATATATTTTTTCTCGCCGACTCAGAATCTGTCGATTATTTTACTCACAGCTAATAATTTTGTATGGAAATGAAAATGAAATATTGTACATTTTTCAATAATTGCATGCAACATGATTTTATCGTCGAGAGATCTATTGATTCAAGTTCACAATGAGTTTCGCCGTATTTAGACTCACACCCAGAAAAAACATTTATTTGACGGCCACCGTTTATTTGCTTTAAGTAAAATATTTATTTCTTTTAAATAAATATTTATTTTAATTAAGTAAATAGTTACTTAAATCAAATATTTTACTTGAACCAAATAAACGGTGGCCGTCAAATAAATTATTTTTCTCAACATAAGGTTGAGCCAAACTTATGTTGTAAACTCGTAATTGAACCAACCATATGTGCTTGGGTCAACCTCTCATGTGTCTTCGCTCCATTCCCGATTTTTCTCAGTGTACAAACTTTTTTTACTGTGCGCAGTTCATAATTTCTGTATAAAAATAAAAGTGAAAATCCTGCCCATAAATTTTTCAATAATTGCACGAAACATGATCTTAAAAAAAATGTAGCCAATAATGAATTCAAGTTCGATGATTAATTTGAGTAAAAAAATATGCTAGCGAAGTAACGAGCCTGTAACATCTCATTACAATATGAGAGCTAGTAGCGATGGGCGCCCGTTAAATTATGTATGACAGTTTACTCACGGGGAATTACGTAATGGCTTGTTTATGATCACATGTAAACAGCAATCAATGGAGCGTCCCACAACGGCGGAGTGCTGTGTAACTGAGAGTCTTCCGCCGCATTGTATACAGTGTTTTAACCATGTGCGACACGCGGGATCGTCTTTTCTTCTCTTGACCATGAATTTGTGCAAAGCAGAGTCCGGTGTTGCGTGAACTGGAAAATGCGATTGTGGAACGCGGATCGATCGCGGCGACGTTCCTCGGAACGCCTCGCTGATGACTTTATTAATTATTTACAGGCGGCAGACGGCGACAGACAAAGTCAATGCTTCGATACTTTTTTTGTTCGTCTCTCGCCCCGAGCGTCCAACACGTCCGGTCTTTTCCACGTGACAGAATTGGCAAAGATTGATCGCACTGATGCAATTTATCGTATTTCTTTTTTGTTGATCAGACTCATTTTTTTCTACCCCGCGATGTCCCGATTTCGCAATTGGATGACCTGTTACATCGTAAACAAAATTGTAAATCTATTGCACCCGACTTTAAGTTTTTATGCAAAAATTGGCCCGTTAAATTTACGGTACAATTGCGATTAAAAAAATTAATATAGTTTTTCTTTGAAAACAAATTATAAAAACTAAAGTATTCAATGTTTTTAATACACTGAACATTAATTTTTTCATCAGAATTGTACGTGAAATTTAATATAATAGTTTTTGCATTTAAACTTCCAGTCCGGTGCATTAAATTTACAATTTTTATTTTTGCAGTAAAGTCTTATTATGATAAAGTAAAAGGTATGAACGACGATAAGGTCGAACTGGAACTAGATCAGTAAAAAAACACCAACCGATTGCCAAACTTTGCGGAACTCTTTGATATCAACAAACTTAGTTTGATTGATAAATAAAAATTAGCTTCGTTCGCGATTTAATGGACGGTTCAAGCAGGCTCGGAAGTCAAGCAAGATCGTCAAGATTAATTCGACCAAAATAAATCTTTTCTTCGCACGAATCACCGACCCGAAATGACCAAATGAATAATCTGCCGTTTCATCGCTAACGTTGTGTAATTAGCGTCCCAGAATACGATTCGCCCGTATGGCGCGTACTTTTGACCGGAATAAAGTGGTTAATGGAAGAAGCGATAACGTCGAAGCTGCCTATGTAGGATCTACCGCGGTATGTCTGCTTACGATTCCCCCTGATGTGTGATGCAGCGGCTACAAATCCGCGTACAACTATTATTGCGAAAAGACGAGTTCGCGGAAGGAGTTATGGACGATCTTGGCGCTGATCGCTTGCCTCACTGAATCACGGAACGAACGACGGGATTAATTTATGCC
Organism: Ichneumoninae sp. B BG-2022a; assembly: GCA_030522725.1. Taxonomy (NCBI): domain Eukaryota; kingdom Metazoa; phylum Arthropoda; class Insecta; order Hymenoptera; family Ichneumonidae; species Ichneumoninae sp. B BG-2022a. Next base: position 11,364 of record JAPYZD010002328.1, on the reverse strand, counting down.
AACTCATCGCCAAGGAAAATTCCTATTTTCACATGATGTATATGATATATACATATAGACATATATCCTTCTCGCGAGTCCAAGCTGTTACGTCGATCTCCTCGAGATCCGAGATTGTCGTTCCGATTCTCCACGTGCGGAGTGCAAAGGAAATCTTTTGATACAGAGATTTCTTTTATTTCGATTCGCGGATTTTTTTCGTAAAATCGCATTAATTGCTAGACTGGCAGATCGTGGTGTAGAAAAGTGTTTTACGTACCCAAATATAAAAAAACGATTTGAACATTTCCGTTCGTCCATCCGTCTGTCCATATATCTGTCGGTCCGTCCGTCCGTCCATCCGTCTGTCCATATATCTCTGTCGGTCCGTCCGTCCGTCCATATATCTGTCGGCCAGTCCATCCGTCCGTCCGTCTGTCTGTCCGCCTGTCCGTTCGTCTATTTGTCAGTCTATCGTTTGTTGGTATGTTTGTCTGTCTGTTTATCCGTCCATCCACAATGTTTCAAAGAATTTGCTGCGATTAGTTTTGGTATCGAATTGATCGTATTTATGAAAAAACGAAGCCAGACACGCAGAATTATTTTTTGCCGGCAGGCAATAATTGCTACTAGTACTACAGTGTCTTCGCCAAAAAGAAGATAAAACAAACAAAAAAAAAAAAAAAAAAAAAAAAAAAAAAAAAAAAAAAAAAAAAAAAAAAAAAAAAAAAAAAAAAACAATGTGCATCGATTGAAATATGAATCTCGTTCCGTATTTATTAATGTTTTGTTTTTCATCTCGATCAATCGATCACTCAGTGGGATTCGATAAGATCTGGTATAATCGTGTGAAAAATCTTGCTCGTGTTTTTAATTGACGCGCGTATTCGAGCCATTCGCGAGTACGGCCTTCGGGCGTCATTCACTCCGTATCTTTTCGACCCACTGGTCGTTGCGCGGCGCGAGCTGCTTTAATTACATTTTTGCATCTGGACGGATCAGCGGCGCCTCGACAGCTCTCACTTCTCTCGATCTTCTCGGCGAAAATAAAAAAATTTAACTGAAAAAAACTGTTTTTTTACACATTTTAATGGACATTGTTGAAAACTATAGGCAAAACATTTGTAATTTTAATATCTCGCATTTTTGTATTATTAAAGAAGTACATAAAGGTTCAATTAATAAGGTAATGGAAGCAAATTTTTATTTTCAGAACATTAAATTTATAATTTTTTTGCAGTTTGCGGAGATGAAAGTGGATTTTTGGATCCTCACTGCGGCCAAGTAGCGAGCTTCCGAAGACTTCAAAGCTGCAAGTTAGCCGGCGACCGGAGGGCCGATAAAGAGGATCGCGTGACGAGCTAGTTGGAAACTCGTTACCGAGTAACATGATGGTACTCGCTCTGCGGCAACGGTAACATGGGCATATATATATATTTTTTTTTATCAGCCAAGTGAGCTGCTGCGTATAGTCGTACGACCTACGCGAGTCAGGGACAATTTTTATTTCAGGTGTCATGAGGCTTTCGCTTCAATGCAACCTCTCTTAGGCTGCTTAGCTCTAGTTTGAATTTTAAATTGCACGTCTCTATCTCGCGTCGCTCGTTTCCGCCGCTCGGGAATTCTTCAAAGGGAAACGACGATGGTTATACAGTCTCGGAAAGACAAACGAGTGACAATGTACGCTATTTTTTTTATTTATTTTTCTTTCGAATCCAACGTCGCGATACTTCACTCTGATTTTCATAAACGCCGAGAAACTTCGAGTTGCGAGAGCTCGAACTTTGTCGTAGTAAAAAGAGAAAAACAAAAGAGAATAAAAATAAGATTAAGGGAAGCACGACGCGAGTTTCAGTCCGCGGTAATTCTGTCAAACTTTCCGTCCGGCCAGGGACATAAATCTCGCCAATTGTCCGCGGCAGTCTGGAGTCCCTTTTTTCATGTTCCCGGTTCCCAAACTCACGACGACTTCATAATAATTGCACGATAATTTTACCCCTTTGACCCGATGGCGAAACCTCGGTAGGTAACCAAAACAGTAATTCATTTTTTTTTTTTTTCAAGGGTTGAACATTTTTTTCGAGCAGAAATAAATTATCGGTCTCGACCGTCGTTTGCCTTTATCAAAAAATGTCAAGAATTACGAAAAAAATTGATTAGAGATTTCGGTACCGAACCAGGATGTTTCAGATATTTTTAACCGTTCTATCGAGTATCGCAAATAAAGGTTTATTCAAATTATGTAAATATTTATTCAAACCAAATAAATTTTTATTTTAATCAAATAAATTTTTATTTGGACCACATAAATTTTTATTTAAACCAAATAAATTATGTTTCTGGGTATGAGTATGTTTCACATCGCTTTAACTCTTTAGTTAGTTCTGACAACAAATATCATCTAAGACGAAGGAACAGTTACGAAAACTCTCGAGTGCAGGTGGGGGGGGTTTGTATTTTCTTAATCTCGATTCGAAAGTGTTGAGCAGCGCTAATTGACCCCGCGATGCCGAGCTGACCCCAGCGGGGGCGTCCGAGCTGACAGGACCCAGGGCCGCTCGACGATTAAACCTTGCCGTTAATATCGCATCCGCTGCACAGTCTCACCCTCAACACCCCCTCCCCCACCCTCCCCATGGCGATGTTGTTCCAGGTCCTCGTTCTAATCTTTTTATTCACCCACACCTCGGTGCCAGGACGTCGCTCGGCTCGACGCTACCCATGAATATTTATGCCCCGGCTTGCGATCCAATACTGCAGCCGTGGCATAGCCGCACGAAGGCATAACAATATATATATATATGTATATATATATATAAAGAAAGAAACGAAGACAGCGTGGATCGAAAGAATATAAGGTCTGCAGAGCGGAAACAGAGCACTGAAAAAAAAATAAATAAATAAGTCTGGTGAAAGCAAGAGTCGAAGGGTATAGTCGAGCGCGAGGGATGGGAAGTAAGACGGGGCTCGGAGTGGAGGAAGAGAAAGGCGAGAGAATCAAAAGATATTACACGTTTCCCCCATTGATAGAAGATTTATAATAACCATCTTATTTTTACAACTTTTCAGTATTTTTCTATTCTCGCTTCATCTCTTTTTTTCCACTGTTTCTTAAAATCGCGACCATGTCCACTTCCACTTCCGGTCCTCCCGGAACGTCGCCCTATTGCGTTAGGTGCGAGCATACCGATACGGCTTTTCTCAGCGTATAAAGGGAGATAAACGCGAGAGAATAAAAAGACATTCCCTTTCCCTACGGGTAAAAAAATGAACCACCTTATTTCTATAATGTTTCAGTCGCCACCAACTGACCCCTTTCTAATTCTATTTTCCCTTCTTTCCCAAAGCCCCAACCGTGTCAGCTTCCACTTCCGGTCGTCCGGTTTTTCTTATAGTGTGAGGAAGACATTCCCTTTCCCAATTGACAAAAAAAAAATTGATAATAACCACCCTCTTCGTACAATGTTGCTGACCCTTTATCCAGCCGACCCCTTTCTACTTCTGTTTTCCCTTGTTTCCCAAAGCCCCAACCGTGTCAACTTCCACTTCCGGTCGTCGGCGAACGCCGCCCTAGCGCCTTAAGTTAACCATACCGATACGATATACTCTTTCGCTCCTCCACAAGCTCCCCGTCCACGAGTACAAATTCATTTTGTTCTCCACGCAACGGCGATTCGAAAGAGAGCGACACCCATCGCGCAAGGCCATACAGTTCGGCACGAAGGGGTGGGTTGGTTTTGCCGCGGAGTACGGGAGGGTCGTGAAAAAGTTTCCGTGTGCCCGTTTCCGGATCGACCGCTCCCCCCCTCCCCCCTCCACGTACCACTGTCTGTCTGTCGTACGGAGGACCGTCGAGGCTTTCTGCCCGCCGAGCAGCAGCACATCGAGCAGCAGCACATCGAGAGTCGCACGGACAGACGGACGGACGTAGGGCAGAAGCGGTCGGTTGTGCGAAGGGAGCCTGTCATTATTTCTCCAAGCCGCCGTATGTCTCGACGCCTCTCCTTTTCCCTTCGAGAGCGGTCTGCTTCTTTCTCCCCCCAACCCCCCACCCCATCCCCCTTTACCCCCCTCTTTTGCCCCCTTCTTTGCCTTATATACAGAAGCGAGGCATTTTGCTTTTCTCTCCTTCCCCTTCGATTCCATCTTTCTTACTCTACGGCAATTTTTCAGGGAGCCGAAAAGCCCGGAGGGAACCGAAGGGGGGCGGAAGGGGGCGCGAAAGTCGCGGATTCCTTCGCGAGGGACGAAGAGCGCTCTTCGGCGGTCACCCGACGCGCCGCGTACAACCTGTTCCCCCCCCCCCCCCCTCCCCCCTTCGGCCTCCGAGCTGCCCCCCTTTTGAGGTGCGTGTCGGACTTGACAAAACAGCGAAATTGCTCGGCGTCAAGATGATGCGGCTAAAAATAGGGTCCTTTAAGACCTTTGCGATGGTTCTGTTGGGCCTCGGATAGGACAAGCAATACCGAATCATTACCGCGGGTTGGGTATTTTGGGAATCGTGAGACGGCGTCACACGTGTAAAAAAAAAGCACTTCGAGGAACGCGTTTCGGCGTTAGAGAAAGTTTGAGGCGGTTTGGGGTGGTTTCGTGGACTTGAGAGTTTTGTTGTTCGCGGATTTTCGAACATTTTTGAAAATTTGTTTACTATGAATTTTTCGTTCGGTTTGGCTGGTCCTATTTTCGGCGGGAAAATATATTTTGTTGAAGTATTTGCTCCGATATATTCGTCAAATATTACATTAAATTTATATTTAATTTATATTTTAATATATAAACAATAAATCTTGGCATATATGTTTCTTTTTATGGGAATAATAATTTTATATTATCGCTATTATTTCCTGAGGTCGGCTATAATTGCACTTTTTTATATATTGATTGATTGAATGTATTTAATGCATATTTTCGCATATCGTTTTTTCACGGGGATAATAATTTTATATTATCATTATTAGTTTGTTTAGGTCGGAAGTGCATTTATAGTCGAATCATTTCATCCCTACGTTGGAAAATTTCATTCTTCACCAAAAAAAAAAAAAAAAAAAAAAAAAAAAAATGGGGAAGAATAATGCGAAAGTGTGTACACGGTCGGGTTGAGGTCGCGTGGGTTCGCCAGGTTTGAGGTCGACACATACAATAGGATCGGGCGGCATCCTGCCTTTGTGGGAGCGTGTATCCCGCTTTCCCACTCCGGCCACACGTACCTATATACATTGTACACCTATATGCACATACACACACCTCGAGTTCGAATCTTTCGCGCCCGTTGTTCTCTCGCCGGCCGCGGCCAAGGTGCTTCTCCCCGAGAGGGAAACGGCGCGAAGCATCGACGGCGCTCGTATAACTCCCGCGCGATCGTCCAGCAACGGCGTTAACTCCCGACTGCACGGGTGAATCCCGGCTTGGGAAAGTATCCGAGCGAGGCTCGGTGGTTTAACGTCGAACCGTTGAGTCAGCTCTTCGTATCGAAGGCTGCGTCAGAGAACTGCGAGAAGCCGCGATAGATCGTGGGAGAAAGACTATTCGCGCTGTCTAGACCGCAGAGAGCGCCGGAACGCATCGCGGAAAAATTGCCGATTGTGTGCATATTTGCCATTTATCATTTTTTTTTATGTTCGTCATGAATTATTTAAGATTCTTTTTTTAGCACACTTGGTCGCTGTTGGAAGTGTTTGGAAATTACACTCAGAAAAATAATTTATTCGACGACCATCTTTTATTTGGTTCAAGTAAAATATTTATACGATTTAAACAAATGTTTATTTAAATTGAGTAAATAGTTACTTAAATGAAATAGATCTTCATTTAAATAAAATAAATATTTTACTTAAACCAAATAAACGGTGGCCGTCAAATATATTATTTTTCTGGGTTTATGCACCCAGAAAGAAATTTATTTGATGGCCACCGTTTATTTGATTTAAGTAACTATTTACTTAATTTAAATAAATATTATTGAAATCAAATAAATATTTTATTTAAACCAAATAAACGATGGTCGTCAAATAAACTTTTTTCTGGATGTGGACCACTATATTTATTTATCGTCAATAATCTATTCTTTAATTTTTTTCATTGCTATCGACAGTGTTCGGAGGTAACCGACCGGCAAAGTCTTGGGTGTCGGTTAATTGCCGGAGTGTGTGTTTAAGAGCCGCACAGCTAAGTGCCGACTCGTCGGTAAATGCTCGGATCGTGTCACCGTCTAATTTCAATAAATGCACTCACGCGGCCCGATCGATCAATTTAATCAAATGCACTTGCGCCAATCAATCGGTTTTCCATAATTTTTTAACGACCGCACAGATAAGCCAATTAGCGGTCCGAGGTGGGGGCGAGAGAGTAGTTGGGCCGGTGTATGATCAGACACGTCAGCGAGATCGGATTATTAGATTTACCCCGGCCGAACCCGCACCGGGAAACGAACAGCGATGGCATGTCTAATTTCGCGGAGCCTCGCGGAGCGTAATATCGACCGGTTAACATTGCCGGGTTAATAATAACGCCGAGGAATCCGCGAACTGGCTCTAGTTGTACACCGCGTGCTTCTTCGTCGTCGTCGTCATTGCGACGTCGTCGTCGGGCGGATTTGCCCGTTGTAAAAGGGGTAGATAGTAAGTTGGAAAGGGTATATCGTTATAAAGGCCGCTCTAATTGTCGGGAGTTCCGTACAGACCTTACATATCGATCCCCGAGCCGGCAGCTCGAGACTCGCGTACCTTCGTCACAGTCGCGATGGTGACAAGAAAAGTTTGATATTCAAATTGCCCGATCGGTTTTCGCTCCGAGCGGCTGTAGATCCTTCCTTCTTTATGGTAGGTTTTTTTTCAATTCACTGCTATCTCCAGAATTTTTAGCTTCAACCTGATAAGCCGCTGACAAGAGACGTCGTCGCAAAAAATTCACCTCCCAAAGTGAGGCAATCATAAAAAACAAAAAATACGGAAATCGCGATGGTGAGAAGGAAAGGTTGGTATTTAAATTGCCCGATCTATTATTTTGCTTCTGTATTATTATTCTGTTATTTTCTTGTTTTTTATTATGTTGCTTATTTTGTACTGGCACGGTGTTCTTAGGGGGCTGCGGCCACAGAACACGAAATTAACGCTTCTATCTATCTAGATCCTACCTTCTTTATGGGAGTTTTTTTTTCAATTCGCTGCTGTCTCCGGAATTTTCAGCTTTAGCCTGATCGGCTGCTATTAAGTGACGCTGTCTCACAAAATCACCTCCCAAAGTGTGGCAATCATTTTCAAAAAAAATAAAAACATACAAAAATTTATAAATCGCGATAGTGACAAGAAAAGTTTTATACTCAAATTGCCCAATCAGTTTTCGCTCTGATTGGCTGTAGATCCTTCCTTCTTTATGGTAGGTTTTTTTTTAATTCGCTGATATTTCCGCAATTTCCAGCTTTCCCTGATCGGTCGCTTATATTCCAAAAGACGCCAAAAAAAAAAAAAAAAAGTACACCTCAAAGTGTCGCAATCATAAAAAAAATCCTAAAATCTGTAAATCGTGTTGAAATATTATCTAAACCAGCTAAAACGATAAAATTAGTCTCAATCCTTTCCTTTCAACGTGTGTAACAAGATGAGTCAGACTTTGGCACTAGAGTGTGATTCTCGAAGATCAGCCCGGTCCGTTTCACCCACCCCGGTCCGTATTCCGCCACCTCTCACCTATCCACTCGCGAAGCTCCGAGTTAGTGTGCGAGGTTAAAAAAAAGTAACAAGATTTTTGCATCGCAAAAATTAACGATCGGCCGGAACGGCGAAATCCGCGTCCGAGGTTCGGGAAGGAAAGGAAACGCGAGAGGACACTTGGCGAGCCAGCGGACGAAACGAGAGGAATAATTCGAGCGATTCGCCGATTTATCGCCGCTCCTTTTTCCGCCTCCAGTCGCCGGGTTCTTTTGTCGCTGCGGCACCACCACCGTTCGGTACCAGCACCAGCACCGGCAGCGGCAAATGCCCCACGACAGTGAAAGCAAACTAGATTATTCCAAATTGAATGGCTCCGCTGTTACCGCTGGCTTTTTGCCTCGGCACGCCATTACTTTATTCCTACTATTGTGAAGGAATGTCGTAACCGAATGAATTAACGAAGCATGAAAACCGCACGAAGCGCCCCGGCCGCTGCGTTGATAACAGTGCGGTGAAACGCGTGGAAAAACTTGCTGTACTCTCCGCGCAGCCTCCGTACAATTTTCCGACAATCCGCCGCTACTCGGATACTCCTTTATTTATTTTATTTTATTTTAGTGGCAGTTTTGGATTTATTGACAATATTCCAGATGGAACAATTTTTGGTACATAGCATTTACATAGTGTAAGTTGTCATGAGAGTATAAATATATTGCCAATTGACTATCGACTTAAGTCGTTCAGCCACTGATTTTATTAATTTTATTAATTTTATTGATATTATTAATTTTAAAATTAACCAACAAAAAATTGTGGACGTTTGTGGGCAATGAGTTGATATAACAAGTACACTTCTTTTTTTTACTGTCTTAGTCTATAATGCAATAATTTAATATTTTGACCGGAGTCGCGCGGCGAACGAGAAAACTGGGGCTATGAGACACCGTGCAGATAGCCCGAACCAATTCAAAAATAATAAAAAGGATTTTTTAACAATTGAAAAAAATTGGAAAAAAATGCGAAAATGGAAGAAAAAAAATGCGAAAAATTAAAGTAGCATGAAAACCGCACGCAGCGCCCAGGCCAGGTTGATAACAGTGCGTTGGAGCGCGTGATAAAACTTGCTGTCGCTCCGCGCAGCCTCCGTAAAACTTTCCGAGCATTTGCCGGAACTCGGATAGTCAGGCTCGCCGGTGTTAGTTCATAATCCGCTAATTTAATATTTGGACCGGAGTCGCGCGGCGAACGAGAAAATTGGGGCTATATGAAACGCCATACACAGATCGAGAATAAATAGCGAGGACATCAGAATTCGTCGAGGTACACAAAAACAGAAATAATCCGCGGTCTCGAAGCGCTACCATCGAGGTAACACGATAGCCCGATCCAATTCGAAAATAATAAAAAGGATGAAAAAAAAGAAAGAAATAAAAATAAATGAGAATGAGGAGAGGAGGAAAAAAAGACGGGATCGACAAAGGGCATCTGATAGGGCCGCTATAGCGTATACGTATTTCTTCCTTCCTCCACAGCCTCTGAATGGAATCTCGCGGTCTCTTCGGACCCCTACGAGAAACCATCGCTCGCGGTCTCATGATACTCCGGAACATTTTTTCTGTACATTAGAATCCACCTTGCTACGGCGATCGTTCGATATTTGGCAAAAAAAAAAATATAATAATAATAAAATAAAATAATCATTGAAACTTTAAACATCAAGCTTGTGCCAATTATTCAATGATATTTATAATGCGTGGTAAAAAAAAAACTCAAAAAAACTTTTTACGCTCAAAAAACATTTCTTGTCCACAAACGCCGATAATTTTTTCTCTCATTAATTTTACTTTTTTTTGCAATTAGCATTTGAAATATATTCTCGTTAATTTTTCTATTTTCGCCTGATTTGCATTAGATTTTATTTTATTGGACGAAAATATTCAATGATATTTATAATACGTGGCAAAAAAAAACGCTAAAAAAACTGTTTACGCTCAAAAAACATTTCTTGTCCACAAACGCCCATAATTTTTACTCTCATTAATTTAACTTTTTTTTTTTGCGGTTAATTTTTAAAATATATTCTCGTTAATTTTTGTATTTTCGCCTGATTTGCATTAGATTTTATTTTATTGGATGAAAATACGTTTCGTTGAAAAAAATAAACAAAAAATTGTTAAATAAAAAGAAATTGACGTTTGCGAATGAGAAAACGTTTCTCTAACGTGCAAACCCTTTTCTTTTAATTGTTTTTTTAACCACGTACGATTTTCGAGTTTAATGTACAGCGAGATTCTGTGATGGTTTTGGGCGAGGATTATACGGTGCCGAGGTAGGAAATAAGGCTAGCTCTCCGCAAAGGGCTTCTTCGAGGGTCCTGAGACGAGACGGTGGGCGGGGCGGCTCCTCTCTGAGGCTCCAAGGCGATCCACTCCGAACCTCCGCGGTTATACACACGCTCTTTCCTCCGCACCTTCTTCGTCTTCTTCTTCTTACAGTGAACCACACTCGCGCTCATAATATATACATATATATATATATAAATAATTTTTTTTTAATAATATATATACATTACAGCCTGTAAATGTGTTATCTACGCTCACAATATGGGTGCATCAACGCGTTAGATCTTTCAGCGAAATGGCAAACGAGCTTCCCACCTCGTATCTTCCATTCTCTACGACCCGTTGGAGAACCCATATAAACGAGAAATCGGCACGTTTACCCGTACCGGAAACAAAAATTTACCCATCGCCAATTTTATTCACTTCTACGGCAACAAAATAAAACAAGCACACACGCTCTTTCCTCCGCACTTTCGTTTTCTTCTTCTTACAGTGAATCACATTCGTGCCCATAGTATATTTATTATATTATAGTAAATGTATATATATTATGTACTATAATTTATATATATTATATATTATAATTTATATTATATTCATTTTTTAAAATTTATATACATATATATTTATATATATAATATATATTATGGGCGTAAGTGTGGTTCACTGTAAGACGAGGAAGGCGCGGAGAAAAGAGCGAGTGTACGTATTTTATTTTGCACGGAGAAAAAAAATTAATGGGAAAACAAGAAATTTGATACCATAACTCATTTACCTGCTCAACATGGGGACAACAAAATATTTTGCTGCAGCAGCCAAATATTTTTGTTCCCATAACAATAAATTATTAACGATCAACATTTTATTAGAGAAAAAGAACTATTTTTCTATGCGGGCACGTGGAAAAAAAAATTTATTTGACGGCCACCATTCATTTCGTTTAAGTAAAATATTTACTTGATTTAAATAAATATTTATTAAAATTAAATAAATATTTTACTTAAACCAAACGAACGGTAGCCGTAAAAAAAAAAATTCTGGGTGTAAACGAAAAATCGGCACACCCATCCGTGCCGGAAACAAAAATGTTTCCATCGCCAATTTTATTCCCTCTCACGGTAACAAAATAAAATAAACAATTCACGCGGCTGTTGTGTAAACATTCGAATCCCGTCAGAGAAATCGCACGCGGATCAAGATCTATCGGCGCGAACGGGAAGAGAGAACAAGACGTCGGACGATTCCGATCGATTCTCGATGCCGCGATTGAGATGTCCTCCTTGTAGTGTTTGTCCGTCTCTCTCCCTGCCCGGTTACCGCGGGCTTCGCGCACACATACGCGGACACACACGGACCTTCGTCGTCCTTCCTTGGAAATGTTTTTTTTTTTTTTT
>JAPYZD010002327.1:0-28629 GCA_030522725.1 Ichneumoninae sp. B BG-2022a | reverse complement strand
TGTGACGTAATTTTATGTTGATGGAATTTTTATTGAGATTTGTTGACTGCGGAGATCGATCAATGTATTTTCATTATTCAAGATCGAGTCAGGGATAGTGGAGATATTTTTCTTATTTTGAGGGTAAAAAAAAATTAATTTTTACTTTATATGAATACACTTCTGTACCGGAAGTGATAGAGAATATTGTGATTTGGATTTTCATAGATAGAGAGATGATGTTACATCATGGTTCAACACGAGAATCGTGACTTTTAACGTCAAGTGTCGAAAATAAGGCCGTTGGCGAAAACAATCCATATTTTTTATTACACACGAATCTTGGGTAATAAATATAATTCCTGGGTAACGTTCATTCGATGAATAGGAATTGTTAAAGCAACGGCCGAACCCACGCAGTGTTGCGATAACGAACGTGTGATGTAATTTTGCGTTAATGGAATTTTTATGGAGATTCATAGACTACAGAGATTGATAAATGAAATATCATTATCCGACATCGATTCAGGGACTGTCGAGATATTTATCTTATTATCGAGGAGTATTTACGATGCATTTTTTTTAAATTACTCTTTACTCTATATGAAATTCCTTCTTTACCGGAAGTGATGGACAACATTGCTATTTGGGTTTTCATGGATAGTTTTGTCTCGATAAGGGTGTATTGAGAAACGATGTTATATCGTCGGGAATCAATGAAACGGTAAAGAGGAGAGTTCAATTACGATATGAGAAGATCGTTTGGTGTTACATCGAAGGCTCGACCCTCGTGTACACAGAACCCGGAAGGCAGCGAGCTGAGAGGCGAGTCGTACAGGGGTGAAAAAAACCTCTTCTCGGAGCGCGATAGAAGGAAGGAAAAGATTAAGTGCGGGACGTGGGTCGGCAGTGATAGAACTCGGCGTAATCCTTGAAGTTGGGAGGCTTACGTAGACCGGAAGAATTCTCGTGACATGGGATAAGGTGACAGTAGATAAGAGACAAAATCCGGCAATTAAGGGACGTTGATCGGACCGGTCGACTATAAGACCAGTGGTCTTATTGGTTTTAGTGAGCCTTCGCCGTACAACCATTATAGCATTATCGCCCTGCAAAGTGATTCGTTTTTTCTTAACCCTTTTAAAATTCGATACTACGTTTTACTCTTGCAGTGAAAATTATGACAAATGTTGGGTATGAATCTCCGAATTGTTAGTAAAAATGGAGAAAGTACCATAACGTTTGGTAAAAATTACGAGTTAAAGACTTACTTTTTAGAAACTACAAGAGACCCATCAAAGTCTTTGAATAAAGTTAAATCAAATAATTAAATCAAATACTATATAGTTCGGTAAAAATTACATGTTACTCTTTAGAAACTACAATATACTCATCAAATGCTTCGGACGATATGAAATCAAATAATATTTATCAGACGAAAAGTGTCGGATTGTAGATTAACAGTATTTTCTCTAAACTCTTCAAAATTCTATACACAATTCGATACTACGTTTACCCTTCGCAGTAAAAATGATGAAAAATATTGGATATAAGACTCCGAAATTATGCCAAAATCGAGAATGGAGAAAATTCTATATCGTTCGGTAAAAATTACGAGTTAAAGACTTACTCTTTAGAAACTACAATATACCCATAAAATTCTTCGAACGATATGAAAATAAAAAATTATATTTACTGGACGAAAAGTCCCGAATTGTAGATTAACAGTATTTTTCCAGGTCTCAAAAAAAGTTTCGAAATGGACCTGAGAACGCGACCGAACGTTTACTACGAAAAAACCGGAAGTGAACGTTCGACCTCGGAACTTCATAAATCCGTGCAGCTCGATTGCCCGACAGCGTTATAAATTAGTTGTAAATCGAGAGTGTGCTCAGATACGTGTAAGCCGATGCACGAGCATGAGGTTCATGCGCGTAGACGCTCTTGGGGAGCACGGCGTAGGATAATCCAGCGAGGAGACGACGACGTCGTCTCCCCGCGGTGCCGCCAGATGCGACGCTGCACCGCCGGACCTCCGCCGGATCCCACTCCGGTCGGTGGGGGCGTGTCAACGTCTCCCCACCGCGCGGCAAACTTCCCCTGACGCCCCTGAGCTCCCGCTCCCACTCCGGAGGCCGCGGAGGAGCAGTCGGAAGGCGACGCGCGACAGTGGGGCCTCGACGAGCGGCGACGCCGGCGTCGGGGAGTCGAATCCGCTATCGCGTGTCGTTTCGATGTCCCCGTGGCCGAGGTTCCACGCCTTCCGACCTCTCATTGGCTACCACTGTCCCCGTAATGCAACTGACGACACACGCCCATTTCAACCCGGAAAAACAGAAAACGCAATATTATTATTTTCTTACTTTTTTTGCGACTAATAATTAATTGGTTTTTCGACGTTAGCCGCGGTACCGGGAAAAATCTGTTATAAACAAAAGGCTAAGCATGCAATAACATTCACTTCATCGACTGTTACGGCTCAATCGTAAAGTGGACGCAATCACACTAAAAAATTTAAGGTGGAATGAAAGTAAAAAAAAAACGTTTCAATTAAATCGAAATAAGATAATTTTCTTTTCGATTTTACTTGCAAAATTGATTTCCAATTTCTGTCGTACAAGCTCAAGAGTTGCAAGAGTTTCGATATTCAGCACGCCCATTGCTGGCTCATGTGCCGCACGAATCGAGGTTAACATTATGTTTACCGATAAGTCTGAAAAACAAATAAAAAAAAATTGTCCGAAGCGCGTGTGTGATAGATAGTGGAAGTCTCGTCTGTAATCTGTTTATCACGAGAGCGACGTAGAATAGTCGATGCATCAGTAACGCAGTTTATTGTGCGGAAGGGGGATGATAATAGTTTGATGAGGCGGGTGGACGAAGGCTATGTATATATAACATTTGTATGTATGTGTGTGTGTGTGTGTGTGTGCGCGAACACGCTCGACCCGGTGTATGAACTGTCTGGTGGACAGCTGGACAGCGAGAGCGCTCGCTCCGCGATTGCGCAAGTAGAGCGGACTATATATTTCGCGAAACACGAGAGTGAGAGAGTAAAATAAAAACAGGCGAGCGTCCGTACACATTATTAGCCGGCTATATATACATGCATGTGCGGTTATACGTACGGGGTACGAAGGCCGAACGGCCTCGATCGAACGTCTGCGAAGACTCGTCAAGTTTATACCCCAGGGTCGGTAAGAAGAACGCGCGAGCGCGTTATCTCGACTCCTCTCCCTCCGAGCGATCGGAATCGCGGCTAAAAAATCTTACGAGTTCAACGTGAGAGTCACGCCTCGAACATCCGGCGAAACGTTTTTTACGTCCCGATATGTCAATCCAGCGAAGAGCGAGGCATGTCATCGAATCAGTCCCTGTGGAATTATTTTACCACAAACTATCGTCTCTCCCCCCTCTCCCTCCACGACTCCCGCGATCGGTCGAGAGTGCAGGAATGAATTCATCGGAACTATAAATATATCTCCGACGATTTAACGCCAGTCTCGTGCTTGAACATTATTGTAGGTAGTTTCTGTTATTTATTCGTTCACGAAATATTTCCGAGGCGTCCTTGACTCGAAGCAACGTCGAAAGATCAACGAAAATCGGTTTTTTTTCGTTAGCTAATCTCAACAGCTTATCGACCGATTTGTTATTTGGACAGAACAATCGATCTTCGGATCGAAACTAAACATTCCAAGTTTTAACGTCACGACTACTTTTTTACTATGCTTTATCTTCACATCTCGTAGAAACGATAATTTTTTTCCATGTATCTGCAGTTATGCTTTCACAATAATTCCCGTGGAATTATTTTACCACATACTATCCCCCCCCTTCTCCGACCCGTCCTCGATCGGTCGATGGTATAGGATTGAATTCATCACACCTACAAGTACATCTCCGTCGATCTAACACCAGCCTCGTGCCTACAGAATTATTGTACGTTCGATGCAGCATCGAAAAAAATCAACATGAATCGTATTTTTCGTTCACCTCAGCAGCCTGTCGATTGAATTGCAATTTCGACAGAACAATCGATCAGCGGATCGAAACCAAACAACCCAAGTTTTAACATGACGACTCTCTCGACTCTGATTTATCTACATACCTCGTAAGGAAGGTATTTTTTCCGACGTATCTGCATTCGCATACTTTGGCCTAACCTCAAAATTGTTCGCCCGACGCGATACTCTCGGTTGTACGGGGTCGCCGGTCCACGGTGGAAGAGATAGTAAACAACTAGTGTACGCGTCCGGCAGAGGGCCCAGGGTGGGCGCGCGGAGAGCGAGCGGATCCACGAAGGTGAAACGAGGAACGACGGGCGATCGGCGGCCGTGCCGAAGATGGAGGTACGATAACGACGACGGAAATTGAATTCTCTCACCAGTCATCTCGCCCCCGGAGAGCGGGAGAGGTAAGGTCTCTCCGTATCTAACTCTACGTGTACACGTTTATACTCGCCGGGTCGCGGTGGTGGTGCGGTACTATTGAAAAAGATACAGTACGTACGAAACTCAGCGTAGGCTATACGGAGATATATAGGTATACGGACGGTGTACGCATCACCTCGCGCCAATCTACTCGGTGCAGCGGGAGCAGCAGCACCGGCAGCAGCGAGAGGGCGACGCGGTGCGGAGAGGGTGGCGACGGTGGCGGAACACCGCACCGGTCCCGAGTATCGACTCGTCGCTCGCCGCTCACAGCTCTCCTCGTACTTCGAGAACCGAGGAAAGAAATAAGAAGAGGAGCGAAGAGGACGGGAGTAAACTCACGCGTCGTCCTTCCCGCACCTTTTGTCTCGGGACTCGTGCACTGTGCTACCTGCTGCTGTGTGTATACAGCGTGCCCGGGCTATACGCAGCTCGCCACTATCTCCGCATCTGTGTACATAGATACATATATATGTGTACGTGTATCCATGGGAGCGCTAGGTATAGGCGAGTGGCATATCTCTCTGTATCTATGTCCGTACATACCGGAGACCTTCGACGGAATAGTAATACCGTAGCAAAAGCAATGAGAACGCGTTGGGAGTGCAAGAAGAGATCATCTCACGATTCTCAATATGTATGATTCAACGAAATTGGAGTACCATCGGAATGGGATGCGTTTTTCCCAGGGAATACGAGAGTTCGTAGATACTTTTTTTTTTCTTTATTTTCTATTATTCGCTGCGCATGCAATCATCGCCGGAATCGGGGTCTCGAACTGATCGGCGAAGCATAATTGATGGAGCGAGAATAAGAAGGCAGATACAGAGACGAACATTTGTTCCTCCCAGCCGCGTTTTGTATCTGCGATACTTTTTCGAAGGAATATTATTTTTTATCCTGTGAAGATTTAAGCATTGCGTAAAGATTTGTTGGATCATTTAAAAGTTACAGATGTAGCGAGGAGCGAGGGGGGAGGGGGTAGGGGGTGGTTGGCTTCGGGCCGTTTCGGGCGTCTTCGTTCATTCGGCCACCGTCAGCTGATGTAACGACGACGATGTCCTGCTCAAAGGCGTGAAAATTTGCATCGCTGTGAGTTAACATTTTACGGTAACCTTTGAATAGATCTAATTACGCGTTAGAAAGGTCGAAAATGATTCGATTGTTTGAGCCATTAGAAGCTGCGTAGAAATTGAGGCGTCCCCGCAGCAAATATTCAACCTTAAATTTCCACCGAAACCTCCGACGTGCCGGCAAGTCGAAAAAAGTAAACAGAATATTTCGCGAATTTGTTTGCGGGCGTGGGAAGATTTTTTCGTTCCGGGCACGTTTCCAATCTGCAATATTAAAAAAAGACATATATTTTGTCCTGTGAAGATGTAAAAATTTTGTACAGTCCGTTGAATAGTTTAAACGTTACAGGCGGGGAGGTGGGGGAGGGAGGGATGGCGTTTGGCGGTTGGCGATTAGCTTCGGCCTGACTCGGGCGTCCTCGCCCGTTCGGCCAAACGAAGTCGGAGATGACCCGCTCGGAGGCGTCAAAATTTGCATCACTGGGAGTGAAAGTATAAACGTTTAAATAGGTCGAATTACGCTTTACAAAAAGTCGTTAAACGGCACGCGCATACAAAATAATATTCGATTGTTCGACCCATTGAATGTCGCCTAAGAATCGCCGCGTCTCCGCGTTAAAGTTTCAACCTCAAATAGTTCCAACTAGTCGTTCTACTAGCATCGTTAAAAAATAAAATTAGAGTCCCCGCTACGCAAAGTTGAAAAACAAACGATATTTCGCCCGCACGATTAGTTGTACCGAGAAGACATATCGATATTGTCGTAAAGTGGGTCAAGGTCACCCGTAAGTAAATCTCGAACAAAATATCCCCGCGTCGAAAATCTAGGCTCGAGAGAAGCGTCGTTTCTTGAATCGCTGAAAGTAGATCCGACTGCAGGTATACGAGTATAAAAAATAATTGCGCGCATGGACGTTCGGTAAGCGTGTATGTACACGGATCGGTGAAAGAGGGTACATAAGGATTGTTCGTGTGTAGTCACTCACAAAAGGTGAGCCCATACGTGAAGTGGTCCGCGGCGAGGATACACCGGGAGGGACTTTCGTAGTGGTTGTTCCGCGCTCCGTATAACCTCCTATACACACACGTATATGTATAGCTATACGCGGCGTGTATCCCTCGAGGATCCGTAACGCTCGGCAATGCTCGAGAAAGCTCGTGGCTCCTCGTGGATTGAACGCGACCGCGCGCACACTGCAACACCGTCGAGAGCGAGTGTTTCACGCTACGTGGAACGAAACTCTAGCTCGTACGCGATCCGCTCGACCGAGGCCTGCCGTGAGGCCTCGTCGATGTAATAATAACGCAAAATTTTTAACCTTCCTCTCTCGAAGAGAAAAAAAATCGATATATATATATAATGTTCCTATCGACGTAGAGACCCTGAAAAATCGATTGTTCCACGTAAACTTTTTCATCTATTAAAAAAAAAACGTAACAGTTCGAACGACAACAAAACGCGTTTCGAGTCGATCAGTTTGGTGAGCACGCGAGAGCGCGTACGAGTAACACGGAGAAACCCGCGCGGGCTCTGCTCCTCGGTATTCACGATTAATTACGAAAACGCACGAATAGCCGCGCTGGTTCGGCGCGGCGAGCCGCGAGAGTCGGTCGGCGTGCGTTCGCGGAGACGGTCGACGGGGTTCTCTCTCAAGCGGCGGCCACGAGTTTTTAACCTCTTTCGTAACAGTTTTTCGAGCGCGGTAGTATTTACGTAGCCGGTTATAAACGCCATTGCGATCGTCGTCGTGTGACAGTGCGGGAACAAGTAGGTGGAATAGGAAAAAAAAAAGAAAAAAAAAAGAAAAGATCGTAAGGAAAAGGAAATGGAGGATGGGCGTGGGCAAGAGTGGTCTTGCGAGTGGGAGACCGGTGATTCGTGATATATCGCGAGACAGTTTATAGACGCGTCAGTGAGAATAGAAAGAATTAAAAAAAAGTGCGAGTAAAAATAAACGAAGATCGATCGTAGTAATAGTTGTGTTGTGAAGTGTCGCGGTGATCAGAATTCGATGCGATAATTGACGAGGTATAAGAAACGAAAATAAATGAAGTCGCGTCGGGAGTGACAGTCGGTTCGGAGAGAGCATAGAGATCGGAATCTCTGCTCGCTGTTCGCCGGTCCTCAGACGAATGGGACGAGGCGAACTGGAAGAGGAAGAAGTGGTGGCGGACGACGAAGGGCCCGAGAGCGGTGCAAGCACGCGCTATTGCCGTGACGACGACGACGGAGACGTTCCTACCGAGTGAAAATCCGTTTCGTAGGCGGGGCCTCGAGAGGACGCGGCGGTGGACACGTGACACGGAAACTGTCACGCCGCCCTTGCCTTCCCCTACCTTCCCCCTCCACCCGGGCCGAAAACTACCGAGTCGAGAGCAGTCGTCGGAACGCCGCAACGCTACTCGGCATCGCCACCGTCGCACGGGGACGGAACGGAGGACGACACTCCAACGACCCCCACTCCTCGAACCGTCGCAGTCGAGAAACAAAATTTCCTCTGCGGACTCGCCGATTATTTTTAAATAAATACAACAAAACATTTTAACTGACAAGAAAATGTCGCAAGATCTTCGATAAAGAAAGAAGATCTTTGAAGTTTTTTAAATAAACATTTTTAAAAAATAATTTTATTCGAGATTTTTGAAAAAAAAAATTATGGAGCTGTCGTCGTTGATCGAGACCGTCGAATGACGCGATGACGACTCGGCCGGTCGATCTTTTATCATTTTTGTCCAAGGTCGTTCGAGCTGGAAGACTCCACATCCGGCGTTGAAAAAATGCAGCAGGCCAGTCTCGGTTCGAGCTGCGTTGGACCAAGTCCAGTGTCCATGGACCCGCGCGCCGATAACGTCGATCTCGAGAGAGACAATTCGACGTTGAGAAAAGACGTGGTCGTGAAGAGTGAGATTCTCTCGGCGGAAGCCGATCAGACTTTATGCGCCACTGAGAACAAACTGAAGATAAAGCAGGAGATTCCGGAGGAGGAAGTTCCCTCGCAGGAACTTCACTCGAAGGTAGATGGCGCTCGAGTCGGCCGCGAACATCGTGATTATCGATCCGAACGACACAATCGACTCTGTGTCGATTATCGAAACGACGCCATTAACGCATCGACGACTAACGTCGTTCCGGTCGTTTCGGCTTCGGTCGCGAACAAACATCACTCCGAGGGCATAGATTTCTCGAGAATACCGAGCCAGCAGTATGCGCCGATGCAGCATCCGGCCTATCGAGCCGTCGCTCCGCCGGTTTCCGTTAATTCGAACAATGCCTTTGGATTTTCGCATTTCTACGGCCCTCAGGCGCCTCCGCCGCCGCCGGGCTCGGGTCCGCAAGCGGCTTCGGGTTTTTCGAACGCCTCGGTTCACTCTCTCGATCCGGCGAAGCGCCCGAGAGACTCGAACGATCGAAACAACGAGGTTATCGAGAATATGGACGACGCCGTTGCCGCGTATCGTCAGAACGCCGCCGGCATGCTGAACGAGGCGTTTCTTCGCGACTATCGAATGGAAATGAATGATTTTCATCAGCATGGAAAACCAACCGGTTTTCCGGGCGGCGCGAACTATCCGGCAGCGGCTTTTCGCCCGTCGCTCGCACAGGCCTACGCGCATCATCATCAGAACAATAACAGTGCGTACAGGAGTCAGCAACATTTCGCTGGGAATATCGGGACCGGGCGGCAGAACAAAAACAAGTGGAACAGCGGCGCGGCCGTAGGCAGAGGACTGCATCATCCACCTCCGGCAGTCCCGACTACCTCGGTGAGTTTTTTAAACAATGGATTGTAATTGGGAGAGTGATTGATCATAGCTTGCTGTTTCATGGCTGCGGAGAAAATGCCCTTTCTTTTGTTGGGCAGATTTTTTTTTTGTGGGGGTGTTTTTTCGCTTGTTGGGATTTAGTAATGCACACCGCGGCTAACTATGCGTGACGGTGTGGCGCTCACGATAAAGGCTCGCGGGCATCGTACTATAAATAATAATGGCTTTTAGCGAGAGCTCGATTGTCAGGAAAAATAGAACCGTTCGGAGAGAGGAAAAAACTTTATCGAAGATAGAACGAACAATAACAATAACGGTCACTCGAACTAATCGTAAATTTGTCAAAACTTAACTGTGTGTCGGACAGAAACGTCGTGTAATCGACCTAGGATGCAATTTAGACCGAATTATACCCGAAATGCTATAATAATGCAATAATTGCCGAATGTAACAAAAAAAAGAAAGTAAAATTGGTCCAAAAACCGTTCTGGATACAAATTACAATATTCATGTTTTTTTCTTTTCACCAGTCGATACTCTGAGAGATAAAATCGTAGTATTTTCGCTGTTTCGCCCTACTCGTTCTATTTCACGCGATTTTGAAACATTTCTCACAGACACTCGGTCGGTCGCAGCTCCATCGAAATTCTCGAGCGATAACCCTCGAGAATTGAATCACGCTAGTCTTTAGTCTCGTAGTAAATTTCACAATATAACTGTGTACGAGAAAAAAGCATCGTTGAGTCGACCTTACACGAAATTCACAGATTATTTTTCACCTCGTAGATCGACTAACACCGGAAATGCAATAATGATGCAATAATGGAAAAACTTAATTAAGGATTAAAAAAAAGTTTCAAAATGAATCCGAAAATTCGCGTTGGATATAAATTATAATTTTCGTTTATCAATCGATACTCGGGGAGATAAAATCGTGTTATTTTCTTTATTTCACGCGACTCTGCAATAATAATGCAATAATGGAAAAACTTAATTAAGGATTAAAAAAAAGTTTCAAAATGAATCCAAAAATTGGCGTTGGATATAAATTATAATTTTTGTTTGTCAGTCGATACTCGGGGAGATAAAATCGTGTTATTTTCTTTATTTCACGTGACTCTGCAATAATAATGCAATAATGGAAAAACTTAATTAAGGATTAAAAGAAAGTTTCAAAATTAATCCAAAAATTGGCGTTGGATATAAATTATAATTTTCGTTTGTCAGTCGATACTCCGGGAGATAAAATCGTGTTATTTTCTTTATTTCACGCGACTCGTTCTACTTCACGCGACTTCATACAATTTCTCACCGACACTCGGTCGCAGAGCTCTATCATCGAAATTCCCGAGTGATAACCCTCGAGAGTGTAGAATCACGCGTCTCCAGTATCGTAGGCAATTTCTCCGTTCCGCGAAAGATATATCCCTTTGTCCGCGCTCGCAGCCCGAGCTCGCATTGAGACACAAAGAAGAGACTTCTCTCTCCGCGCCGGGCGCATTCTCTCGATTCACCGGGAGGGTCGTTACCGCGTTCGCAGTCCGGACAGCAGTAGACCCGATGCGGACCGAGAGTCCCGCGCGAATTGCGCGCATTTCTATACCCGTTCGGATTTTACAGTCTCCTCGCTCTTTCTCTACACGCTTATATTCGCCTCTGTACAGTGTTTTACACTTTATATATACGCGCATGTTTTGCCACGAACGTCTGCAAACCGCGAAAGAGATACACTCTCTATCCACTGGTGAAACTCCTATAGGCAGCAGGTAGATTTATATATATATCTATATCTATATATATACCTGTATATATAGCTCTAAGCGAGGCCGGTCTTCGCGGCGTTACGTATTCCGGAATTCGCTATATTCCTCGGTTGCACTTGGACGATTCTGCGTCTCCGCGAGCTCGAAACAACCTGCATATGCCGGACTTAGGCTGGGAACCCGCGATACAGCCAGATCGAGACGTTCGCAGAGCACAGACCGTTACGTCGTTACGCGGACGAACGATCTTTTCATGCTCTCTCGACGCGCCTTCTCGCTTTATATTTATTCTTGGAAAGCGCTTTTCTTTTTTTCGGGCTTGTGTATTCACTAACATTTTTCGTAGATTTATCGTGTGATCTGCAGTGGAAAGCGTTGCGATTGTTTCGTGCCGTTAATTTGATTTCTGTGCCATTTCGAGCTGTGTCGTCGGCACAGGGAAATCGTAGCCTCGGAATTAAGCTGCGTAGGGTGGTTTAATTTATTTTCAGAAGTTGGTCAACATTTTCGATGACCAGATTTAGAAAGGCTAAAATGTTGAATTTTAAACCGGAGACAAGTTAATATTTTTAATAGCCTACACACCTCTCAGAGGACTGGCCGTTGTAGGGTAGAGCGGGGCAAAATGGGGCAATGGGGCAAAACGTAATTTTCCAATAATTTTTGCATGCCCGAATTCGCCCTATCGGATACATTAGGCTTTTCTGTCTAATTTTGCCACCTTTTCCGATCTAAAAATGATTGGAAAATTTAGTTTTGCCCAAAAACACCGTTTTGCCCCGTTGCCCCATTTTGCCCCGCTCTCCCCTACATTTGAACGTTCGTTATTTGTCTATTTCGAAATATCAGCTGTTCTACATTTCCATCCTACTAATAACGAGGCTGATAAAGTGCATTTACTATTACAACCACGGTAATAAAATTATTACAAATTAAATCAATTCAGAAAAAAGTAATGCTTCACCTACGAAGAAGCAACATTGTTTGCGATTTACAAACAGCTCGAACAGGTGTTTGATCGTAAAATTCGGAGATGGGTTTGCCCTGCCTATTCCCGTATAATTCCTCTAATCGCCGGCAGCCTCCTAATTGCTCGCGGGTTAGCGATGAATAATATCGTTGAAAAAATAAAAATGGAAACGAAAATACAAAACGCGTCCTAAGCTTTCGGATCACGAAGGTGCACGCTAGCGGTGCCCTGGAAAGGAATATTAATAAAGATTCGAGATTATAATGGTGAGACGAAGCGTGACGGAATAATCGAGATTGAATTAAGTCAACGGGTTTTTAATTCACGTAACGCGCGCGGGGTACGGACAAGCCGTATGACGGTGACGAGGAGATGAGTCGCCGAGCTCGGTTGTGCTCCTGGGCTCTCGGTCTAAAATTATGCGAGCAACGTGCAAGCCCGAAATTACAGTGATCGGGCGCGCGCGCGAGGCGCGGCATCGCGCGTCTCGGTGCCCGCCGCCACCCTCGGGGATATTCGCGGCACCTTCTCTCCGACTATAACCCTTTCCCCTCTCCTCCTCTCTACGCGATCGAGCTACTCGGCAGACCCGCAACGTAACTATCTCTCTCGCTTCCCAGCTAAACTGCGTCCATCTTACTCTACATAATATATATATGTATAAATGTATGTATGTATATATATATATATATATATATGTAATAATTCTGCTTCGTACCGTACAACACTTTGGTCCTCTCGCTGATAGGCCTCGTTCGGTCCTGCCCGAGGCATGATTACACGCAACGGGGAAATGAAAATGGCCCCCGGTTTGCTCAACGATTATCATTTCGGGCGTGTAAAGACTCAAACGTATTTTCGGTATTAAGACTCGCATCGTCTTCTCGCTCTCGTTTCCTTGCGTCGAGATTTAAAGGTACTTGAGTTTTTAATGAAACGGCTAATTAATCTTCGACAATATTTGTAACAAAAATTCGCAATGCACGAATTATGTTTTTTGTGTTATTTAAGAGTTCTGTGTTAACCCTTTTTCAGTTTTGATATCACGAAATTTTTTTTCATACTTTTCTCTCATTCCCAATAGCAAACTCAGTCACCTGGAAAAATGATCAATTTTAGGGTCGAATTTTAAGACATTAGTTTCGCCTTAAGGTCGCTCTTGAGATCAAACGTAAGATCGAAGATTGGCCCGAAATTCATTGCGTGCTTAAGAGCTATCTTAAGTTCGAACTTGATTTCGTGCTTAAGTTTGATCTTAAGTTTGAACTGAAATTTGATTGTAGTTCGAGTTCAAATTTAAGATCAAATTCAAGTTCAATCTTAAGTTCAAGCTGAAGTTTAAACTTACAATCAATTCAAGTTCAAACTCGCGATCAAACTTAAGCACAAAATCAGGTTCGATCTTAAGTTCGACCTAATGTCTTAAAATTCGAACCTTAATCAAATGCGTCTGTACTTTAATGAAACATGTGTTTACTTGATGTAACCAAAAAATATTGACTTAAGTTAAATAAATATTTATTTGCGGGACACCTGTTAAGTAATTTTTTTCCGGGTGTTGTAAGAAATCGAAGCTTGATCCAAGGTCGTTAGGACATTGAACAAGAAATATATGTTACACGCGCACCATTAATCTGCCATTAATTACTCTCTCAACTCGGGTGGAAACTTGACTTCTCGCATGTACGCGATTTCTCACCAGCCTCTCGTATCTGCGTCTCGCGTCGCTCCGCAGCTTATTCCTCTCGCAAATACCGCACGAGTTTATCTCCGACAGTGTCGGACGCTTAGCACGCACCTGCGCGTCGAGATAACGTCGCCGCGGTCCAGCGTTCGCTTCCACATCGTTTCCACTCGCCTTCCGCGACGAATAAGGCGATTGAATCCAAGCCGCAGAATCCCCTGCGCTCGCTTCGACATTGAACCCTTTAAGGAATACACAACTCCCCCCCCCTTTCGGCCGTGTATTCATAGATAAACCTCCCGAGTAAACCGCCCGAGCAAATTGGCAACTCGCCGCTATAAATTTCCGTTAGAGTCCAAAAGCCCTCTGGAATCTCCTGGATCGCCGCTATTACCAGACCAGCCCGTGTCGAACTTTTAACCCTTTAACGGTCAATGGGAAGATACAGCTTGGCACAAAAATTATTATTTTTTTTTCCTGTTCGTAGAAAAGTATTTATTTTTTAATTATCGGACTTTGCTGACATGGACGTCTTTTTGGATATTCCATGTTTCAATTATACGTTTTATTGCTATGAAAGCTGATAACTTGTTTTTCACATTTTTCATTATTCATTCATTATTACTCTTATCGCTAATGATTTGAATACTATTAGTTTTAATTTGAGGAAAAAATCAGTGTTTTCAAGCACTGCTATGTCTCATTGAATATTAAAAGCTTAAACACTTTCAGCATTCCATATTTCGATTATAAGATTCTTTTTTAATTTAAATTATAAGATATTCAACGGCGTTTTTCATGGAAATGCCTTCGCGCTAATGTTGCAACGATCTTCCGTCTGTCGACTCAACGAGCGAGTCTCCCCCTCCACCTCTCGGCTGCCACTGGAGTCGATTTGTTGATGCTGGGCAAAGTTATTCGGTTAGGGAAATTTAAGAATAAATTTGGGATTGTTTCCCACCATTTAAAGTCTCCACTATGTCTCGTCGAACATTAAAGTGCTAAACACTTCGGGCATTCGATATTTCAATTATAAGATTTTTCTCGCTGCACATATTATAACTGGTAAGAAACAGATAATTTTCTTCTCATTAACGCTCTCAAGGTTTGTCCCGAAGTTTCTTCAACAACGTTTTTCACGGAATAAAGAAAATGCCTTCGCGCTAATGTTGCAACGATCTTCCGTCTGTCGAGTCAACGAGCGCGTCCCCCCCCCCCGACCCCCCCTCCACCTCCCGCCTGCCACTGGACTCGATTTGTTGATGCTGCTGGGCAAAGTTATTCGGTCAGGGAAACCTAGAAATAAATTAGGGATTTTTCAGTCCACCATGTCCCATCGAACATTAAAGTGCTAAACACTTCGGACATTCCATATTTCAATTATAAGATTTTTGTCGTTGCACATTTTATAACTGGTAAGAAACAGATAATTTTCTTCTCATCAACGCTCTCAAGGTTTGTCCCGAAGTTTCTTCAACAACGTTTTTCACGGAATAAAGAAAATGCCTTCGCGCTAATGTTACAACGATCTTCCGTCTGTCGACTCAACGAGCGAGTCGTCCCCCCCTCCACCTCCCGGCTGCCACTGGAGTCGATTTGTTGATGCTGCCGGGGCATCACGCGAAGGGACGCACAAGAGACCCGGTCGAAGAAGCGCCGCGGCAGAGTAGTCGTACCGATGATAATATTTCATCTCTGGCATACACAGAACGCGGCGCATCGGCGTATACACGACAGAGAGGAGCCACGTTTGTGCTTAGCAAGTATATACACCGCGGACGCCATTATTTCTGATTCCAGCACCGGTGCTGCGCGCCCCGTCAATGACCGAAGTCGGTAAGGTCTACGCACGGGTTATTATTCCTCGTCAGAGAGCAGACTCCATTATTCTCCCGCAAGGATATTATAAACGTGTGTATTGTACGTACACGTAATCGTCCGCGCACATATTGTTGCGGACGTGTGGGTATATATATGCGGGTTCCATTCCGCCCGGGTGGGAGAGGAGCGAACACTCATCTGACACGCGGACCGTATTAGCGCGTGGGTATGGATCGACAGTTTCCATATTAAACTCCGGCACAACCCTTCCTTGGCCCTTCGTACCAACGCCTATCCCGGCGATTCCGAGAAGACCGTGTGGAATTGCGCGTCGACCGTGTTCCGGAGGAATAGTCGACGTTGATGTAGATTGAAGATTCAGCCTCGAAGCTCCTTGCAGCCAGCGACCGAGGCCGAGCGCCGGTAATCAATGAGGCGCAAGTTGACTGTGGAAACAAGAGTATCTTTTTATTTGCTTTACTGGCCGTGAGACGACAGGTGTAGGGATTTTTTTTTTACTTTTTCCGAAGCAATTGGCAATGTTTTGACTAGTTATATGTTTCAAGATGACTTTTTTGTGGGGAAACTTATGCAAAAAAAACGTGTTAGTTACTCGAGAACGATTCGTTTGTGGACTGCGAAAAAAGAAATTTTGTTACATAAATATTTGTTAATAATTTGTCATATATTTATTTATTTATTTATTTTTTTTACGGGCCATAATATTTCACAGTTCAGATAAAATTTCATATTTCGTGTAACGTGTGTAACAGTATATTTTACAAAAAATTTGTTTAAAAATTATTATTATACATTTTTCTTATTTCATTTGTATTTTAAGACTTTTATTGCAAGCTGCGTATTGTAGGCGTTCTGAATATCATTTCCCGTCTTCTCGGACGTTCCGGTAAAACTTCACTGAGTTTACTTAGAATCATTTGACATTCCACTTTTCCCGACAATATATAAAATATAAAAAATTAATATTAGAGTGATTCATTAACAAAATATTATTTATAAATTTAATGTTCAATTTTGTATTTTTGGAATTGTAATAATTATAAGCGCTCTTGAAGTGCAAAGTTTTTTTTTAGGCAGCAATTGTATTTGGTTTAGTGTGTCAATTTTTTTTTCGTTAATTAAGAATTGATTGTTTCTTGAATTTAATTTACCGGCTGCGCGTAAAATTCCCTTTGACGAGTTTTGAACGATCGCCGAGCGGAGAATCGGTTGAAAGGTTGAAGGTGGAGTGACGGAAGAGAGGGACGTTTTGCACGCCTTCCCCGGTGTATTATGGCAGGAGGAGAATCATGCTCGCGCCCAGTTCCAACAGCAGAGCGCGCCGAGGAACACGCTCGCCAGATGGGTGCTTAGAGTCGGGACGGGACGGGTAATATTTTTTTTTCTACCTGAGGGGCGCCGAATGGGCGCACATGGCGTCTCGTGGGCGCGCGCGTAGTCTCCTCGATTCCCGTCGTTTGCGCGCCCTATTTTACCCGACGCACTGCCGAAATTCCTTCCACGCCGAACGAATCGATCTCTCGAACTAGAGTCCGAAAGAAAAATAAAGGAACAAAAAAAAATGAAATGGAGGAAGAGACTTCGAGGGACAATAGTTTTTTTTTAGACTCTACCTTTCGTTTATTATTTCGCGCTCTTTTCATCCTCATCATCTTCGCCAATGACTTCCTTTCAGAAGCGAATGGCAGAAAATATGACAAAAAAAATAATATTGATTTCATTCAAATTAAATAAATTAAATTTATTTATTTTGAAATAAAATTTTCACAAATCACACCGAACGAATCGATCTTTCAAACCAGGTATGAAAATGAAAATAATGAAAGAGGAAGAGACCTTGAGGCACAATGGCTTTTTTTTCTAAGCTCTACCGTTCGTTTACCACGCTCTTTTCATCCTCATCATCGTCGACGATGATTTGCTTTCAGAGGCGAATAGCAGAAAATATGACGATAGTTATATCGAGCCCATATTATTTTCCCGTAACGTAGCTACGTCGATTTTTTTCTGGAAATTTTTATTTTGTTTCTCAGCAATGTTATGCCTTAGGTATTTTTGTTTTTTTGGTCACATGTTTCTCGGTCGATAAAACAGGGCTTAGTATATTTATGCCCGCATGAATTACGAGGTGACCCGGCGACACAGTCCTCCGGGACATTTACGACCGCGAATAATTATCCGTCGCTGGGTATACTTTATCGCTTCATATATATTCCTTGTCCCGGGGCAGCGTGGCAGTTAATTTGTAACGAGGTTGTTGAATTTGCGGCTGACGGTGTGTATCGACGACGGAACTCGTCAAAGTCTCAATCGAGTGGCGCATTTATATCGCGCGCCGTCCAGTGCGCAGGCGTCATATAATGTCACGGTTTTGAAATAACGCCCTATATACGACTAATCGCCATTGGCTATGTAGGAAAATCACCGCGACCTCCACGGCCGATGATAAATAACGAGATGGCGTGGCATCGCGTAATTGCGCTGCATTAACACTGAAACTGTACAGCTACTTGTAACGAGCGATCTAACGACCGCGCGACAAGATCGTTGTAACGATCACCCGGAAGATAGAACTGGGAACTAACGATCAGGGAAAACGGGGAAATCATGGAAACATCAGGGAGTCAAAAAATGATGACAGAGTCAAAAAACGACAAGCGAGTAAACAAATGATTGGCGCGTTGAAAAATGATCAGGGAATCAAAAAATCATCAGGGAACCAAAAAGTGATCAGGGAGTCAAAAAATCATCAGGGCGTCAAAAAATGATCAGGGAGTCAAAAAGTGATCAGGGAGTCAAAAAGTGATCGGTGAGTCAAAAAATGATCAAGGAGTCAAAAAGTGATCGGTGAGTCAAAAAATTATCAGGGAGTCAAAAAGTGATCGGTGAGTCAAAAAATGATGAAGGAGTCAAAAAGTGATCGGTGAGTCAAAAAATGATCAGGGAGTCAAAAAGTAATCGATGAGTCAAAAAATGATCAGGGAGTCAAAAAATTATCGGGGCGTCAAAAAATGATCAGAGAAAGGTCAGGAAATCGTATTAAATGATTATTATTTTGTCAAGCAAATTTTCGCGTGTCGCGCGTGCGCGGCCTTGGGAACCTCGGTGTCAGCCGGTTTCCGGTTGTACCCGTCACGGTAACAGCCGTAGCGGCAGATATTCTTGACCGGAAGTAGAGTTCGAGGCCGTGCTGACAGCACGCGCCAAGGTTTATTGGGCGGTCGCCGCGCCTCGCGATATATTCCGTCTGCTCGTCGGGGACGAAGAAGGGAAAAATAAAAAACATAAAAATACGAGGAAGAAGACGTAAGTGAGCTTGCGTCGCTCATCGTCTTCCGCTTTGTCTCCGTACCGTCGATAGCCCGTCTCATCCAGCGAACCCCTCAATTCGGCAAAATAATAAGAGAAAAAAAACGAGCAGAAGAAACGAAACGGCGAGCATGTAGCAAAGTAGAGGTCATTAAAGGACGGATGTATTGGGCGACGACAGGCCAAGAGGCTGCCGTTGGCAAAGGGCGCGTGCTCGACGAAACCGCAGGATAATTATTTAGTGACTTTCGTGAGACATTACCGAAGTCATCGACCAAAAAAATCCAACAGGCTTTCTCGGTTTCACACTCAAACCTCAGCAATTTTATTTTTCTATCTTATTTTCATTTAATTTAATTTATTTATTTGACGGATTTCTTCTTTACAATTAGTATTAAAAAAATCCTGATTCTTCCACTCTTCAGTCGGATCCAGCAAATTCTCACATATCCATTCCTTTCTGGCCCTCTCCGATAAAGATACTCCATATCATCCTCGCAGCGTAAAGTAACATAAAATAAAATACAAAAAAAATCGAAAATGTTCTCCACTTGCCACAGCAGTGCCAAGCATTCCCGCACTCCTTCGTACCTGCTAGGAACTCGTGAACGCGTGAGTTCTCTAACGAGCAGATGGTAGTTGCCGGGTTAAGCGCGCGAGTCTCGACGATTCTTTATGGGGCCATTAAAAACCGAGCGACCGCGTAGTCGCATAGTAAACATTATTATAATCCGACCGAGGCCCTCGACACCATTCAGGCTACTTTCTTCGCAGTTTTTTCTATTTACCTCGCCACGCCTCTCAAATTCACAATTTTTTACAATTTCTACGATTTTTTATTTTCTTTTTTTAATTGATTTTTCTCGATCGAGCTTTCGCTTGAAAACGATAACGCTACAAAGAACGAAACGGCTCAGCGCGAAGAAGACGCGAAAGCGCAAGATAGTCACTTTCATCTTTTCGTGTCTCATAAACTAAATTTTGTATTTTATTGTTTAATATAAAATTCTACAACTTGTTTTTTTTTTGTAATTTTCCTCGATCGAGCTTTCGCTAGAAAACGATATCGCTACACAGAACGAAACGGCCTAGCGCGAAGAAGACGCGAAAGCGCAAGATAGTCTCTTTCATCTTTCCGTGTCTTCCCGGGCCGTGGTTTACGATCGCTGACACCTATAACCGCGACCCGCTAACGTTTCATTTTTTTTCTCGCCCTCTATGCGCGCGCATGCGCGTCTCTCGCCCCTTCCCCCTCCCCCTCTTTGCGGGGTCCGCGCTCGTGACCAATCCTACAGGTATACACATTTATAAACCGTACAACACGCCTCGCAGTACAGCTATCGCGGCGTTCGCCGCGATATTACGACCGTGAATATTAAAGTAATTGATGCCTCCATAAAACAGTGAACACCACTGCTCTCTCGCGCGCGCGCGCCCTCGAGAGACTGTTCGATGTCCCTGGGATACAGTCGCAGCCGGTACACTCGAGTATCCCGAGTCGGAAGACTTCTTCGCCCGTGTTCTCGCAGCTCCGGCGAAGACGTATTCGCGCATCGCTCTCCGCAACGCTACGACTTAAACGTTTATCGGTGCCCGTGCATACGGAATTCCGAACCGCCTTTCCGTCGCGCCGACGCCGACTGTATCGACTGTCTCGTATACATAATTTTGGACACGACACCGGCGACATCATCGCACGGACTGTCAGGCGTTACAGCACTATGTTTGGGGTCACCGATTGGCATGTTGTAGATTTTTAAAAAACATGTTTTTTTTTGTGTATTGTTATTTTTATTTTTTTGTGTGATGTTAAGCTCATCGGCTACCGCAAGCGAGATCCTTCGCGATAATCGGAACCCCGCGTAGGAAAACAATTTTCTGCTCGCTCCGCGACTTCTCCGTCTGTGACCTTGACCGAGCCGAAGAACTCCGGCGAAGATGTATTCGCGCATCGTTTTTCGCAACGCCGCGACTTGATGCATCACACGTACATTCCTAACCAAAAGTTTAATACTATCAAAATTTTAGGACTTCTCTACATACCAAAAATCTGAAAAAAATCAGCCGTCTTAATTGTGCCAAGACCTTTGATTTTGCATAATAATAGTGTCGAAAAGTTATTAGCGAACTATTAGAAAAATAATTTTTTTAAACAAAAATCAGACAACTTTTTTTATTTTAAATGAATTCCTTGATTTTTTTTAGAATTCATATGAATTCTTTCAGAATTTCAAACTTTTTTTTTCGAAAATTTTAAAAATCGATGTAGAGGCACGAATTTTGGATATGTTTCAGTATCTCGATTCTACAGTACACGCAAAAATTTTCGAGGCGATTGCGCCAACCGTTGCGTAGTCATGGGCTTAAAATTTTTTCTAAAAACGGAGAATTGAAAAACGATAGAAAATTCTGAAAAAATTATTGCTGTTGGCACCTTTAATACAATTCATTGTTTTTAAAAGTTTTTATACCATTGGGAAGTGTTCAAATCCTCACTGAGTCTCTCTTTTGGCTGAGAATGTACGTGCGAAGCATCCTTAAACATTTATCGGTGCTTACGCTTCTGGAATTCCAAGCTGCCTTTCCGTCCGATGCCGACTGTATTGGCTGTCTCGTATACATAATTTCGGACACGACACAGGGCGACATCATCGCACGGAGTGCGGGGCGTTATAGCACTTGGTGTCGGGTCACCGATAACCACGTTGCAGATTTTTTTTAAGAGACGTTAAGGTCATCGGCTATCGCAAGCGAGATCCTTCGCGATAATCGGAACCCCGCGTAGAAAAACAATTTTCTGCGGGCTCCGCGATGCGAAGGTTGTTGGATGCTCGTCTCGCGTCTTTTACCTGGGGTTGATAGACACGGAAACGCTGTACGATGTTTTCCGTGCTCGCTGAACGTTGAATGGCTCGTTGTCCGCGGTGGAACGGGGAGCTGCCGAGAAACCCGAGTGATGCTGTAAAAGAGACGAGTCGGGAAATTAGAGGATGAGAGAAAGATGGGAATGGGGACGGATAATATTGATGGGATAGATCGAACCGCAGTTGCAGCTCTATAGAAGCGCGTTCCAACGTTTTTTAAAAGGAAGCACTTTTTTTTTGTTTCATCCGGAGGTCGAACATTAAATTGTGTAATGTTTATCGGAAACCTCTTTTTACGTAATAAAAAATGTTTGTATTATTTTGGATATTTTTTTAAACATGATTTCCGAGGATCTTAAAATCCTTGAAGCCCTTGAAAAGTCCTCTGATTTTTATAGATCCTTCGAACTTTGATGTTTTGTTTCTCCAAATAGCTTAGTTCCTTACCGTTGGAATTGAGAGTTACGGTTTGGCAACACGCGGTCGACGTATGAGTCCCCCATAGCCCGAAATATCTTTTAATTACTTATAATTAAATATTTCCACCACCTAACATTTTTATTACCGAAATAATAATTATTTTCATTTTTACGGATCATTCGTATAACTTAAGATAGATAATTGCAAAGTTCTTCAAAGTCTTCTCGTAGACCTCGAAAGGTCCTTGAACTGTTCTGGATTCTTATTCATGGTGTCCGTTTTTTCCCCAGAAAAAAATTCCCTGACTTTTCCCTGACCAAACTTTTAACTTCTAATAAAAAAAAATTAATGATGCAAATGAAAATGCCTAATTATTGTATTAATGTTTAACTGTATATATATATATTTTTTTCAAAACGTTCCTATTGCTTTTTGAAGGCTCCCTTTTATGCACCTTTTTTATTTATTTATACAAGGTTCGGCAACAATTTACTTTTTCCCTGACCAATTTTGAAATTCCCTGACTTTTCCCGGTTTTCCCTGATCGCGGCCACCATGTTATTTCCGGCCCAAAAATCGTCAATTCTCGATTTTCAAATAGCACAAATCGATAAAAGCTGCAACCGCATGGCTGGACGAGCGGAAGAGCTGACAAAGGGCCGGTACGATTTTTCCACCGAAGATGAAGAAACGAGCGTTAGCTTCGCTTCGTTTATGGATGATGTGGGGGAGGGAGGAGGGGGGGGGGGTACGAAGGGTATGAAACAGCAGGAGCAGGAGCAAAAGTTACAGGAATAGCCGGGTACATCGAGGATAGAGGAGCCAGGGGCTCAGCCGTGGCAAGGGCACATGGAAGGAACAGCGTGTAACGATGTATCAAGCTGTTGCGCCCCCGGCGTGTCCGGCAATGGTGGATCGTCGCTTTGAGGCCGGTGCCGCTCGGTTGGTCGCTCGCGGATGGCTCTGTATCATGCCTTTACACGCTCCCAATGGCCAAACGAGGGACGATAATGCTGCTCGGGGGGCTCGAGATGGTCTCCCTCTCGTCCTCTCGCAGGGCCCCCATAGACACTATTAATTTTGTATATATCCTCAACACTTATCGTATACCATACAGCCAACGCGCCGTGGTATACGTGGACGTACACGTACAAGGAGCAATACGTACTGTACATCACGTGCAAGAGATATAGCTACTATACATTATATTATTATAGCTATTGGATATATCGAGTGGTTCGATGGGACATGCACCGGAGCGAATTCTCCGATTGAATCGTTCGCTGGATAATCGTGAGCTCTTCAAGCTCTCAAAGTCCGCTTCGTACAGCAATGGACAAAAAGACAAATTACTATACAGTGTCACATTTTTGCTTTTCGATTTACACCGTCTGTTCGTTACAATCATCATTTAAAAAAAATGTTACTCATGTTTTTTTCGATATTGACCCTCAGCCCAATATTCTATTCCTTTGTCTTCAGAGGCGTATTAAACGATAACAGAGATTTGGGACGATAATTACTTCTTGTCGAGCAGTCACCATTTTATTGCGCCTAAATTTAACAATTTCGTGTTTGTGTTTGCTGTGGCCGATTGTAAAAATATTTTCTCTCCAAGCTGCGGCTTCGGAACGACCAGTCTTCTTTTTTCCGCTTTTTCTAGTTATAAGTAAATGACTAGAGCATTTTTACGTTTCGACCTCGGTCGAGGTCCTCTTCAGAATTAAATTTCTTCCCGTTATACAAAATATTTTTGTTTACATATGTTTTTATCTTATATCTTCTCCTTAACTATAATAGTTTTTCTTTTCATTTATAATAATTGTGTACCTTATTTTATTGTTGTTGTTCTAAATTATTTTCTTTTCTATTTTCTGATTTTTCTTTTTTTTTCCCGGCTTCTTCCGTATTGTTATGTTTTCGGGTATTTGGTACGTTTTCGGTATTTTGGTTTCGGGTATATGAAACGTAAAAATGCTCTAGTTATGTACTTATAACTAGAAAAAGAGGAAAAAAGGAGACTGGTCGTACCGAAGCCGCAGCTTGGAAAGAAAATAATTAACAATTTAGTTTTGAAAATTGCAAAATCAAGGAAAAAGAAAAAAGTTCGACATGAAATGTTTCTAAAATGTATTCTTTTGTAGCACAGAAACGATTTGCTTGATCCAAATATATCCGGTGCCTTCGCACCTTTTAAATCACAGTAGTTGACTAGACAAGTAAATTCCATTCGATTTTCAAACCAACCGGTCTCCATTAGTGCTCTGATTTTCCAATCCAAGACCCAAGCAACGACAGAACGGAAGACACTCGAAGCCCACCGATGCCCCGGTATTTCCCAAATCGAACACACGTATACAGTAAGTAAGGTAGTACGATAGAATTTCGGCAGGGATACGCGGATCCATTCTCGGGTCGTTGCGGACGCAACCCGAGACGGGGTTGGCGAGTACCACGACGGGGTATGCTTCCTGACGAAGCTGGCGAGGGGACGAGAAGGCCGGAGTGAGAAAGATTCCTCGAAGAGTGAGGAAGGTGATCGAGGAGGGGGGAACGGGGTAGTGGCAGAACAACACATATATCTACAGCTCGGAAACAGAAAGGCTTCAGCCATATCGGTTTACACGTCGAACGACGTTCGCTACGCCTTTTTGTTTCTCAGCAGTCGACACATGTATATACTATATAGGCTACACATATATACGTACAGTATATAAACCGCGCGTGCACAGGATGAGGCAGTAGAGCAAGAGGAGGACCGTAGCAGCAAACCGGGCCAGAGCCAAGGCGTCCCGGCAGCAACCCTTGCCCGAGGGTCCGTGAGATGGAAACCCCGGGTATCTGTTGTCATGGTCCCTGTGATGCTCCATTATTGATTAAAGATGGCTGGTTCTCGCTCTGGCGATGCCGCTCATTCTGTGTACCAACCTACTCATCCTTCGGTAGCTCGGTGAGATGCCTCTGCCTTCGCCTCGACGGATGGATGGGTTGCTTGCCCGCTTGTTACATCAAGCAAAAGCGTGCCCCGGACCTCCGGCTCCCTTACCAACCCCCCTCCCCCCCACCCGCCAACCCGCCCGGCTGAGGCACTCGCGCCATTTTAATATGCGCAATTATAATGTGTACCCAGAAAACCCGCGAGCGGATACCGAGAATCCCGAAGGGTGCGACCCAACCCTCCGGTAACGTTCTCACTTACTCGGGCTCCACGGAATTCGAGGAACCGAATGAGAGGCGGAAGGGTGGGGGAGTCGTCGCGGTCCTCCCCCCCCCCGCGACCATCATCCCCGCTTCTCTCGACTCTAACTCGACCGCCCTTTCTTTGTTTGCCGTTAAATCGCAGCGAGGAAGCCACCGCCTCTCCCCTTCGTTTAAAACTCACCGGGCGTAATCGAGGAGTTAATTAGGACGCTTTTGGCGTTTTAATTGGGTTTCGAGTTCTCGCGGTGCCGACTTCGATGGCTGAACTCTTCGGCGGTGTTTTCGCGGGCTCTTAGGTACGGATAGTGTAGACATGCGTCTTGGAAGATATTTTTGATTACGTTTATTTTTTGCAAAAAAAATAAATAAATAAAATGTGAGAAGGATTACGTTTATGAAACTTTTTTTTAGAAGCTTTTTATCGCTCTTTAGTGACTCGAATCGTATTCAGTTTTACCGACGTTCCGTTCGCAATATATCGGTGTAAAAAAAATACCAACAAAATTTCAATGAAAAATAAAGACAGAAAATTATATCGCTCACATATATCAGGTAGGAACCCGCACATAAAAAATGGTATTGGACAGGAAAGATGCAGACATAATTTCATCGAAGAAGAAAGACAAAAAAATTATATCGCTGGTATACATCATATGGGAATGACATAAAAAATTGAATTCAAAAATGAAGACACAGAAAATTATAACGCTGACATATATCATTTTGCGAATATGATGTTACATTCCAGCGATCGAGTTAGGACTATATAATCAATTACGATAAGAAAAAAAATAAATAAACTAGGTTAAGTGCGTAATTTATAATTTTTTAAAAATAATGTGTTCGGTGATTAATGCACCAGATATAAACGGACACGGCATCGTATACATTTTTTCACGCACTGATCACGCACTAAACGTCGATAACGGAAAATAAAAACACGAATAAATACGATTATAAACAATTCCGGGCATCTCGCGGGCAGTCGGGAGTAAAAAGGATTCTTGTTTCCCATTGGCTAATCGATATGACACCGCGAACTATGAATGTGTTTATCGGAATATGGTTTATTTACGTGCGTTTACATTTTTTTGGTCACAAACATAGATCATTATATAGAGAATCAATATGCTAAATTTGGTTAAGTAATATTTTATCGTTTCGACAAACACTGGCGCCTTCGAGAAGACGCCAAACTGGGTCATCGCAGTGAAACGCATAACTCCC
This sequence comes from Ichneumoninae sp. B BG-2022a, assembly GCA_030522725.1. Taxonomy (NCBI): domain Eukaryota; kingdom Metazoa; phylum Arthropoda; class Insecta; order Hymenoptera; family Ichneumonidae; species Ichneumoninae sp. B BG-2022a. The sequence continues at coordinate 2,099 of JAPYZD010002327.1, read as the reverse complement.
GTTTTGTGCGGGGGGGGGGGGGGGCAGTCGGGGGTTAAAAATTTCCCCTTTTTGAGAGTTTGGTAAAAAATATCCCTGGCTATTTCACGCTCGCTGGTCGCGACCCTTTACTTACTTTAACCGTTGAAAAAAAATCTTTTATTAGTAAAAAGTTCCTTTTATTGGTAAAGACCTTTTTTGTTGATAAAAAATGAATTTTCTTGTTAAAAAAAAGTCCTTTTATTGGTACAAAAAAATCCTTTCGCTGTTTCAGAAAAATATTTTTCGGTCAATCTCTCGTTCGAAAAGCTTTCCACAGCAGATCCAAAAATCCGTAGCTTTTCGTGGACCGCAGCTCGCTCCCAACCCACCGAACCAATCCCAGAGTCCGCCAAAAGATCATCATTGTCCCGCGCGCGCCTGCCCCCGAGCGATTGTCGTCGTTCCCTTTAATAATTCAATTCATTCATACCTCCCGCCCTCTGCCGGTATGCGTGCTCGGAGCATACATATCTATATTAACAATTTGACGGGTGTTTACCTAGGCCCTACGCGTCGAGGGCAGGATCACGTCTCGAATCCGTCCGACGATGATGACGCGACGGCACGAGGCTCTCTATCCCGACACACAACCACAAACATTACCTCCGATCCCCCGTTAACTCGTGTACATGTCTGCGTCCGTGTATTCCCTGTACACACACCCGGCCCTCGCTCGAGGTCCGAAGCGCGTCGAGATATCGCTGACGACAGCTCGTTACACCGGCGAGAGATCCTCCAACTATATGCATAACATCAGGATAAGCGAGGCAGCGAGGTAGAATAGAACTATCCTATGTATCCAGCCAACTCGACAGCGAAGAGCTTACTACGGTGCTTCATAATGGCGTCGCGACGCTCGATACCCGATAACGCGTCCGTCCGTCCGTTCGTGGATGTCCCGGTCCCTGGATAGTTCTCCGGATCCGAAACAGCGGACAATGGTAAATCGAACACCGTTCGGGTAATGTCCAGCCCGAGACTCATGCAGGGTTCCCGAACGGGGACGGCGCCACCGCCAGCGTTACGGGACAATGCCGATAATAGGAGAATTAACTTGGTAATGGTCGGTCCATAATACTCGATGGAATGCTGCGCTTCAATATACATATAGATATGTGTTGTATATATATACATATATCTCTCTATAATATAAAAAGATTTCGCCGCCGTGTCAAGAATCGAGGGGGGAAAGACTTAGAATAATAAGGGCTTAAGTCCATCCTTAAAGTGCGTTGGAATAATAAGGGCCTAAGTCCATTTAGCTTAAAGGGACTTGGAATAACAAGGGCTTAAGTCCATTTAGCATAAGGGGATTTGGAAAAATAAGGGGGGGGGCTAAAAGACTTAGAATAATAAGGGTTTAGGTTCAGAAATAGGTGCGAGCGCGAGAAGCGCGCGAGACACAATAACCTGCTAGTATATATATGCGTGTAAAAGCAATATAAAAAAAAATATATATCGAAAACATGTATATATCTGTATAAAATATAGATAGCTTTTTCATATATTAAAAATAATTTTCACGATAAATGTTATACAATACATATGTTTCATGAGATATGTGGGACTGATATATACGGACAAATATGAAACAAAACAAACATTTCGCCCAAAAAATTCATGTTTTTACATGGTGGCCGCGGTCAGGGAAAACCGGGAAAAGTCCGGGAAAAAAAATCTTGGTCAGGGAATCAGGGAAAAGTCAGGGAATTTCAAAATTGGTGAGGGAAAAATTAAATTGTCACCGAACTTTGTATAAATAAATAAGAAATACATAACAGGCAGCCTTCAAAAAATGAAACATTTCGAAAAAAAAAATAGAATTAAACATTAATACAATAATTAGGCATTTTTATTTGCACACTGAAAAAAAATTGCTTGCGGGCTGCCGAAGAAAAAAATGTTTGTTTCAATTCTACTTTCAATTCTTATAATTCTATATCATATTGAAACAACGACAGCAAGACTGTCAAAGTGACATGTTATCGTTTCAATCCGGTATGAAATTGTACGAATTCAGACTAGAATTGAAACAACGTTTTTACTTCATTGGCAGCCCGCAAGCAAATTTTACTTGA